>JAURVB010015046.1:0-50996 GCA_033002965.1 Piper betle
ATATATATATATATATATATATATATATATATATTTTCCGGGTCTTTACATGCCTGATGATAAGATGATATGGTCTATAAAAATTCACTTCTGACCACCAAAAATTTCACTTCGAAAACTTCTAGTACAATCTATCTTCTCTCAGCGTCTGCAAGACAATCCTCAGACGTTGCTCTTGCTCTTTCCTAGATTAAGAGAATGCCAGTATGTTGTCTACAAAGATGATCACAAACTAGTCCAAATATGGACTAAACATTCTGTTCATCAGGTCCATAAATGTTGTTGGAGCATTGGTCTATCCAAAAGGCATGACGAACAACTCATACTAGCCATATCTGGTCCTGAATGCAGTCTTCAGGATGTCCTCTACCCTAATCTTCAACTAGTAATATCCTAACCTCAAATCAATCTTAGAGAAGGCGACTGCTGAGCTCAACTAATCGAATAGATCATCAATGCAATGAAGAGGGTATTTGTTCATAATAGTTACATGGTTTAGCATCGTGTAATCGATGCATAAATGCATGCTTTCATCCTTCTTCCTCACAAATAACACTGGTGCACCACATGGAGAGACACTTAGTCTGATGAATTCTTGATCCAATAGTGTTTGTAATCATTCCGTGAGTTCCTTGATGTCAAGAGGTGTCATTCTGCATGGAGCTCTAGAGATCGGTGTTGTGCCCGGCATCACCTCAATGACAAGGTATACTTCTCTGTTTGGTGGCAATCCATTAATCTCCTCTGGGAATACATCAATGAATTCTCTAACCACTAGAATCTCCTCAATGTTTGGCTTGTCCCCTGAACCACTTTGCTTAGCCAAAACTAATGCTGCCATTATCAACTCACTGCCTCAGTCTAGCTATCTCATTACATTCTGATAGGATATTCATCCTTGTTCTCTATCTCTACCTTGACCTTGGATGAAAAAGTGGTATCTTCTGTGGCAGAAAGTCACTGTCTTTCTCTGCCAATCTAATCTATCATGGCTCCTTGCTTGGGCATCTAGTTCATTACAGATATCACATCAAATTCTTGTATCTTGAATAATATCAAATCAGCTACAAGTTGTCGCTACTAAATCTCAACAAGGACATTATGTACACACTCACTTGTAGCTATCACACTACCGCTGGGAGTGGACACTAATAGTGAATGTCCTAACTCTTCTATCTTACAACCAATTATACTTGTGAGAATGTATGAAATAAATGAGTGTGTGCAACCAGAATCAAATAAGACTTGTGTAGGTACAAGGCCTACTGAAAAATGTACTTGTCATGACTGTTGTGTCCTCAAGTGCCTTTGCACCACTATCATGGGTCTTTCCTTCAATGTCTAGAATTCCCACTCCTTCCTCTTCCTGACATTTGAAAAAGAAAACTTTCCATTAAATTCTACTATGAATTCCTCACAAGTGATGTCTTGAGGTTGACAGTGGGCAAATGTGGAATTCTGCACTGAATCTCACCACACTTGAGCTTCATCTTTGAATGCTCTATAATGATGCGTACCCTGTGCTCCACTGGGCATGCCATACTACCAAACATTCCTATTGCTAATGATATCCATAAGAATGCCTCTTTTTCATCCAACTTCCTAAAAAGTTCATCCACCATTCTTCGCTAACCTTTCATACTGCCGCAGTTCCAAATTCCTTGCATCCACTAATCTGTTAGATCTTTCTCCTAGCTCATATTGTAGAAACTATGGTCCTGTATCTGCTGGTGCACTGTCACATCCTACCACTCCACTTTCACCTGTAGTATGCCCGCTACCTACTACTACAGGCCCACTAACATCCGGTCTCATTCTTGCCTGAAATGGGGCAAATAGAGGAGACGTTATTGGAGTAGTCCTTTGTCGCAGTAGTGGAGGAGGAAGCGACAGAGGACCCATGGGAATTACTGGCTTTCCTCGTGCCTCTTCATCCACTGCTGGTCTCTTCAGACCTGAGGCTACCGAAAGGGCTATTTGGCTGAGTCTCTCTTGAATTCCTCTTGGTTTTACTACATCTGTATCTGAACTTCAGCTAAGCTGACAATCACTGCATCCCTCTCCTGTTGACTACTTCTACTGCAGTAATTGTCATGACGACTATCAAGACAACAACTCTCACTACATCGACTAACTGAAACTAGCACACTGGTCTCTCCTAGTGGCATGGTAGTCCTCAGTCGACTAGATGTTGTGTCATTATGACCATGGCTAGAACTGTCCTATCGTGGCAACTGATTTGCATCCTACAAGTCTGTTTCACCATCTTGTTAGTAATCCCTACTCTCTCTGGAACACCATATCACACCACTGATTGGTAAGAAAATATGTAAACCAAAAATATTAAGACAAAAAATACCTGTCGGCACAACTCGAAGAAGCTTTTGCACACATGTAACATGTAATGCATACACCATCTTAATCAACCAAGGGTTAGCTCTTAATCAACAGGGTGCAGTGACGTTACTGGTGGCGATCGTGACCACGACGATGGTTATGGGTGATTTCAAAAGATTGACCGTCAAGTGAGGAAACTATCTGGGCCAACGATAGGCAGTGTCCGGCCGGTGACTGGCCAAAAAATGGCCGAAAACGATTGAAAATGCCACTGGGCAAGTGTGAGACACCTGCGGTAATCATGGCCACGTCGGAGGTTGGTGTTGATCTCAAACGGAAGATCATGGTGAGGGAAGCTGTAGGGGTGGACAGCTTAACTAGAGGACACTCGCTAATGCCAGAAAATGGCCCGAAAGGTGGTGGCGGCTGTGATGAACAGTGATAAAACCTGGTCGCAGGTGGCGACCGTAGTGTCGCTGATGGCGACGGTGTGAACCCAAATCTGGTTCATGCTTAAGAACCGAACCGGAATGTCACTGGTCCCAATTAGGTCAGCTATTCCGAACCCAACTCTTGAGGATCTACTCTTGGCATCTCAAGATGGAAGATGAGTATGGCTAGACTGTTTGGGCGATGGATGTAACGACCTGCCATTTTTCACAACATTGTGGGCCTAGTTGGCTAGGTGTTACTCACAATTTAGCAAATATGTCTAGCATTTCTAACAAAATCATATATAAAGATCCCACAGTCTTGGACCGTTTCCTAGTAGCCACACTTATTTCTCAAATAAATAAAAAGGGAGTCCCCATATTTATTTTGCTCCATGCTCTGGTTGTCAATCACCTAATTTCATATCTGCACACCTGCGAAGGCAATTCCACGTTAGTGGTTACAACACTAAGTAGTATAATGGATAAAACAAGTCAAGTACATTCCACTATTTCCCTATGTTCATTTTAATATGCAGTGGAGCGATTCCGCTATACTCCAAAACAATGCGGAGGAGGTATCTGATGTGATTCGCACACCCCGGCCGTAGCCCTTTTGTGGGGAGGCTACCACTACCATCTCCAGTGCCAGTGCCTCGCACACCCTGGCCGTAGCCTTTTTGTCGGGTAGTTATCACTGCACTCAGGTGATTGCTACGCCCCATTTGTGGGGAAGCTCTCACTACCAATTCTAGTGCCAGTGCCTCACACACCACGGCCGTAGCCTTTTTATGGGGAGGCTATCACTGCACTCCAGTACCAGTGCCTTCCACACCCTGGCCGTAGCCTTTTCATGGGGAAGCTATCACTGCACTCAGGTGAATGCTACGCCCCGTTTGTGGGGAAGCTCTCACTACCAATTCTAGTGTCAGTGCCTCACACACCCCGGCCGTAGCCTTTTTATGGGGAGGCTATCACTGCACTCCAGTGCCAGTGCCTTGTACACCCCGGCCGTAGCCTTTTTATGGGGAGGCTATCACTGCACTCCAGTGCGATGGAGGAATCGTTGTGCTTCGCTCATCCTGGCTGTAGCCTTTTTATGGGGTGGCTATCACTACTCCAAAATAATGTCGATGCATTACACAATTTACGCACATAATACAACCCCATGTTGGACTGAGTCAATTCTTTGACGGCGGTTGCACTCGGTGCATGGTGGTCGAATCTAGGCTCAAGCCGAATTAGGCTACCAATAAGGAATGTATGATGTTCACCCTATTATATGTACCTGACTTGTGATTTCGTCAGACTGTGAGTCCGCTAACCCTAATCTGAATGAGGGCATAAATTTTTAAATGATGTAATTAGTTCATGTTAGTCTTCATTACTTATTAAATTTTCATCAATTCTGATGATAATTAATTATTAATTAACCCCATCCAAATCCCCATTGACTAGTTGATAATTTAATTATTAACATGTCCCATACTTTATTCTTTTGTATTTACCTTATATTCTAACTTGACCGCATCGAGTTCTCCCATACTTACCTGGTTGTCATTCTACTTTAACAATTCATTTTACGACCCTTAAGCTCCCAGCTTTATTGTAGTCAACCAGCAAAAGCCGGTATTTTCACCATGCATGGCGACCAACCAGTAACGTGGCAGCCTCCATTCGCTGCTATGGCATCTCCAACTTGGCCAACACATGGCCACCCTCAACCAATCCTTGGCGACCCCATTCCGGCCACCCAATCAGCAACCCCGAAATGACCATGGTGACTCCATGTCGGTCACATAATCAGCCCATGACCCATGGCGACTACCCTAGTCGGCCACATAAATAACACCTGACCAGACCCATGGCGGCTCCCCTTGCACCACCACGACGACGACCCTCTAGCACCACCATGACGACGACCCTCTAGCACCACCACGGCGGCACCCCCAACCAGCATGGCTGCACCACCACACCGACACCGACATGTTCTCCCCTCGGATTTGAGACCTGCGTGCCTCCTCGACGGTCTGTTTTGGCCTTCCGAGGTGACTCCATCCGGCCAGCATCACCGTCGGGAGCAATTCCCACCTCCAGCACGTCAACCCCGTACTATGGAAGGAAACATGGCGTGGTTACTGCTGGAAAACAGCAGGACGTCCTCCTGGTTTTCTTCTTCCCTTGTTGATTTCTCATTTAATTCTTATGTTTATCATGTTTATGATTTATGCAACATGTGTATGCATGCAACAAAAGAAAAAGAAAGGAAAGGAAGAAGAATTACCCGAGTGAAGGAGGAAGCCAGTGTCTATCTGAAGAGAAATTTTGTGGATGACACCCTCCCCTTCTCTTTATATAATGTCATGAAGGCTAGGGTTTGTGAAAACTTACTTCGCCCGTATTTTACTTAATCAAGTAAACGGGTAATCGATATGATTCACTTTATTGTTTAACCGGTTCGACTCAGCTTAACTGATTAAACAATAATTAATCGGTTAAAATACTTTTCACTTAACCAGGTAATTCACAGTTAACCGGTTGATGGTAAATAATTTATATGGAAAAAAATTAAATTTTCCAACATTTGATCCCACCGAGACGAACGTATTTATTATTATTATTATTATTTCCAGGTCTTTACAATTTCCGCAACTTAGAATTATTTGGTCCCCGAAACATCATAGCATTAATAGGATATGCATGATTAAATACATCTCCGGTATAAGTTCATATTACCACAATTACACGGATTTTATGCTACAAACAGGCTAGGATATTTTCCAGCCATTTCCTATACAGTCTCCCATTTAGCTTCTTCTGATCCCTGATTTCCCCATAATACCCTTACCAAAGGGATCTCCTTGTTACAGAGTGTCTTTGTTTCCCTCGCTAAGATGCGAATCAGTTTTTCCTCGTAGGTTAATGTAACAACCCAGCCCAAAGTGCAACGTAATGGGCTAAGTCATTTCTTTAAAATGGGTACCCCGGAAGTTAAAGATCTATAGTCCATTCCCACTTATAAACAGGATCTTCTCCCAGTAGGTATTAGATGTGGGACTAAGTTGAGGGATCTCACAATCCACCCACCTTAAGGAATTTCGTCCTCGAAATGCCTATTCTTGGCCCGTTGCTAACCCCAGCCCACGACCTTTCTGGCCCGTGACCAGCAGCCTAGCCAACGTTCATAATCCAGCCCACCATCTAACACGGAACCAGGTCGGCTCTGATATCATTTGTAACGACCCAGCCCAAAGTGCAACGTAATGGGCCTAAGTCATTTCTTTAAAATGGGTACCCTGGAAGTTAAAGATCTATAGTCCATTCCTACTTATAAACAAGATCTACTAAGTTGAGGGATCTCACAATAAAATTGTGAGATCCCTCAACTTAGTCCCACATCTAATACCTACTGGGAGAAGATCTTGTTTATAAGTGGGAATGGATTATAGATCTTTAACTTCCGGGGTACCCATTTTAAGGAAATGACTTAGCCCATTACGTTGCACTTTGGGCTGGGTCGTTACAAATGGTATGAGAGCCGACCTGGTTCCGTGTTAGATAGTGGGTTGGATTAGAAACGTTAGCTAGGCTGCCGGTCACGGGCCAGAAAGGTCGTGGGCTGGGGCTAGCAACGGGCCAAGAATAGGCATTTCGGGGACGAAATTCCCTAAGGTGGGTGGATTGTGAGATCCCTCAACTTAGTCCCACATCTAATACCTACTGGGAGAAGATCCTGTTTATAAGTGGGAATGGACTACAGATCTTGAACTTCCGGGGTACCCATTTTAAAGAGATGACTTAGCCCATTACGTTGCACTTTGGGCTGGGTCGTTACAAATGGTATCAGAGCCGACCTGGTTCCGTGTTAGATGGTGGGATGGACTAGGGACGTTCGCTAGGCTGCCGGTCACGGGCCAGAAAGGTCGTGGGTTGGGGCTAGCAACGGGCCAAGACTAGAAACGTTGGCTAGGCTACCGGTCACGGGCCAAAAGGTCGTGGGCTGGGGCTAGCAACGGGCCAAATATAGGCATTTTGGGGACGAAATTCGCTAAGGTGGGTGGATTGTGAGATCCCTCAACTTAGTAGATCTTGTTTATAAGTAGGAATGGACTATAGATCTTTAACTTCCGGGGTACCCACTTTAATGAAATGACTTAGCCCATTACGTTGCACTTTGGGCTGGGTCGTTACAGTTAAATCCGATTGTAGCTCTAAATTTGCAAAATTTGTGATAATGTGATTCTCATCTCGTACATATTTCTTTAGCATTGACACATGAAAGACATTGTGTACACCATCAAGGCTTGGTGGTAATGCTAATCTATACGCACAACTTCTGATTCGATCCAGAATTGGAAATGTTCCTATGAATCTTGGCTTCAACTTCCCTGATGTTCTAAATCTGATCACTCCCTTTTTAGGTGAGGTCTTAAGGTAGACGAACTACCCAACTTGGAATTGTAATGTAAAGACCTGGAAAAATAATAATAATAATGACATTCGACGCAGTGGGATCGAACGTGGGAAAAAATTCGTTAGCTGGATAAGTATGAATTACCCGGTTAATTGAAAGGTAGTTTTTAATTGGATAATTCTAGTTGAATCGGTCAAGTCGACTACATTATTTATCCAATTAACCATTTAAGTAAACCATACCATGTACCTATTTAACAGGTTAAGTGAAATGGTTAAGTGGACCATGTTTGATCACCCAATTACCTGGTTAAAGGAATTACGGTGAAAGGGT
Source organism: Piper betle (assembly GCA_033002965.1). Taxonomy (NCBI): domain Eukaryota; kingdom Viridiplantae; phylum Streptophyta; class Magnoliopsida; order Piperales; family Piperaceae; genus Piper; species Piper betle. The sequence continues at coordinate 7,516 of JAURVB010015046.1, forward strand.
GCTTGCACGTACCCTAGCCGTCATTTTATTCATTATAAAAGGAAAAGGGGGAGGGCGTCATCTACATTTTTCCTCCTTAGACAGACGCCAGATTTCCTCCTTCGCTCGGGTAATTTTCTTTCCTTTCTTTTTCTTTTGTTGCATGCATACACATGTTGCATAAATCATAAACATGATAAACATAAGAATTAAATGAGAAATCAACAAGCGAAGAAGAAAACCAGGAGGACGTCCTGCTGCTTTCCAGCAGCAACCACGCCATGTTTCCTTCCATGGTGCGGGGTTGACGCGCTGGAGGTGGGAATTGCTCCCGACGGTGATGCTGGCCGAATGGAGTCACCTTGGACGGCCAAAACAGACCGTCGAGGAGGCACGCAGGTCTGAAATCCGAGGGGAGAACAGGTCGGTGTTGCCATGGGTGGTGTTGCTGGCCAGACGTGGATCCGCCATGGAAAGTGCAAACTGGTCGTCACCTTGATGGGGCAGGACATGGTCGCCATGGCTGCTGGTCGGCCACCATTAATGGTGAAATTAAGGTCCCCGTGTAGGGTCTAGTCCGAGTTTCATGTGTTAGCAGCGGATAAAGATTGGATCTTTGGGGGTTTTCCAATCGGATCAGTGGGGTAGATAGAAGATGGGGTCTGAAATTGGGTGGAAGGAAAAGAAGACATGCTGGTCGGGTGCTGTTTATGTGGCCGACTAGACTAGTCGTTATGGGTCTGGTCGGGTGCTGTTTATGTGGCCGACTAGGGTAGACGTCATGGGTCATGGGCTGATTATGCGACCGACATGGAGTCACCATGGTCAGGTCGGGGTTGCTGATTGGGTGGCCGGAATGGGGTCGCCAAGGACTGGTTGAGGGCTGCCATGTGGTGGCCAAGTTGGAGATGCCATGGCAGCAAATGGAGGCCGCCACGTTACTGGTTGATCGCCATGCATGGTGAAAATACCGGTTTTCATGGGAGCTTTGGGGTCGTTAAATAAATTATTAAAGTAGAATGGCAACCAGGTAAATATGGGAGAACTCGATGTGGTTGAGTTAGAATAGAAGGTAAATACAAAAGAATTAAGTGTGGGACATGTTAATAATTAAATTATCAATTAGATAATGGAGATTTGGATGGGGATAATTAATAATTATTTAACATTAGAATTGCTGAAAATTTAATAAGAAATGAAGACTAAAGAGAACTAATTACATCATTTAAAATTGATAGTATATTAGTCATGTACATTGCATATAGGTTCATACAAAATAAAATTATACTAATGCATAATTTTATGCCCTCATTTAGATTAGGGTTCACGGGTCACAGTCAGACGAAATCATAAGTGAGGTACGTATAATAGGTAGAACATCGTATTTTCCTTGTTGGTAACCTAGGTCGGCCTGAGCCCAGATTCGACCACCATGCACCGAGTGCAACCGGGGTCAAAAATTGACTCAGTCCGACACTGGGTCATATTATGTGTGTAAAGTTTGTAATGCATTAACAATGTTTTGGAGTAGTGATAGCTGCCCCATAAAAAGGCTACGGTCGGGGTGAACAAGGCATAGTGATTCCTCCATCGCACTGGAGTGCAGTGATAGCCTCCCCATAAAAAGTCTACGGCTGGGGTGTGTGAGGCACTGGCATTAGAGTTGGTAGTGAGAGCTTCCCCACAAATGGGGCATAGCAATCACCTGAGTGCAGTGATAGCCTCCCCATAAAAAGGCTACTGCCAGGGTGTGCGAGGTATTGGCACTAGAATTAGTAGTGAGAGCTTCCCCACAAACGGGGCGTAGTAATCACCCGAGTGTAGCGATAGCTTTCCCACAAAAGGCTACGAACGGGTGTGCAAGGCACTGGCACTGGAGACGGTAGTAGTAGCCTCCCCACAAAAGGGCTACGGCCGGGGTGTGCGGATCACAGAGGATACCTCCTCTGCATTGTTTTGGAGTATAGCGGAATCGCTCCACCGCATATTAAAATAAACATAACGAAATAGTGGAATGTACTTGATTTGTTTTATCAATTATACTACTTAGTGTTGTAATCACTAATGCGGAACTGCCTCCGCAGGTGTGCAGATACGAAATTAGGTGATTGACAACCAGGGCATGGAGCAAAATAAATATGAGGACTCCTTTATTTATTTATTTATTTGAGAAATAAGTGTGGCTACTGGGAAACGGCCTAAGACTGTGGGATCTTTTTATATGTTTTTGTTAAAAAAAATGTTAGAGATATTTGCTTAATTGTGAGTAACACCAGGCCAACTAGGCCCACAATGTTGTGACAATGGCGGGTCGTTACATATAAGTCCTTCCTTCGAGTGTCAGCATAACTTTTCTGCTGATCCTGAGCTGCCTTAAGCCTTTGCTGGATGAGTTGCACTTTTTCTGTTGCTTCTCTCACCATCTCTGGCCCTACCATAACCACCTCTGTAGACTCCAACCAGCATGATAGAGATCGACAAGGCCTACCGTATAAAGCTTCAAATGGTGTCATTCCTATACTGGCTTGGTAAGAGTTATTATAGGTGAATTTAGCCAAGGCTAAGTGTTTCTCCCAATCTCCTCCCCAGTCGAGGATGCAAGCTCTCAACAAATCCTCCAAGGTTTGATTGGTCCTCTCACTCTGACCATCGGTTTGGGGGTGATATGCTGTACTTAACTTGATTTGGGTCCCCATAGCTTTTTGAAAAAGATCCCAAAAATGTGACGTGAATAGGGGATCTCTGTCAGAGACTATCTCCTTTGGAATTCCATGCAGCCTGACAATGTTATTTATGTATAGTTATGCTAAGTATTCCGCCATCCTTGTTGATTTTGTGGGGATAAAGTGAGCTGCCTTAGTCAAACGGTCCTCAACCACCCATATAGAGTCATGTCTCTTCAAGGTCCTTGGGAGTTTAGTAATAAAATCACATGTGACACGCTCCCATTTCCAGGTAGGTATTTCTAAAGATTGTAATAATCCACCAGGTAGTTGATGTTGGGCTTTGATCAATTGGCACGTCTGACACTTGGAAACAAAATCCACCACATCCCTCTTCATCCCAATCCACTAGTAGGTTCGTTTTAAGTCCTGGTACATCTTTGTAACACCAGGGTGTATTGGGAACCTTGAACGAAGAGCTTCCTCTAGGATATCTCGCTTTAATGCATCATTGTTGGGTACACACAACCTCCATCTAAATTTGATTACACTGTTGGAATCTGCTACAATGTCGGGAGTTTTGTCCAACATTTCATTCAGCTTCTCATCTTCCATTTGTGTTAGCTTAACTCAGTCCACCAATTCATTGGAGATAACCAGGTTTGCCAGTAGTCCTGTTATTCGTTCCACCGAGTTAATAGCTACCACCTCAGTTGACATAGCCCAAAGTCTAGCTAGCTGTTGACCCTTGTCCACCTTGCCCTTCTGACTCAACGCGTCGGCTACAACGTTCGCTTTTCCCGGATGGTATAAAATTTGGAAATCATAGTCCTTCAAGTATTCTATCCACCGCCTTTGTCGAAGGTTAAGGTCATTCTGGGTGAAGATATACTTCAAACTTTGGTGGTCGGTGAAAACCTCGAACTGAGCTCCGTACAAATAGTGTCTCCAAATTTTCAGAGCAAACACAACTGCTGCCAGTTCCAAGTCTTGGGTTGCATAATTTTGCTCGGGAATCTTCAATTGGCGAGAAGCGTAAGCCACCACCTTACCATCTTGCATAAGGACACATCCTACTAGAGATGCATCACTGAAGACCAAAAATCCTTCATTGCCATTTGGTATAGTCAAAGCTAGTGCAGTAGTTAAACTCTTCTTCAAAGATTGGAAACTCTCCTCACACTTGTTACTCCATTCGAACTTGACTCCCTTGCGTGTAAGCTTAGTCATTGGCGATGCCACCAAGGAGAAATCTTTAATGAACTTCCGATAGTAACCTGCTAGTCCAAGGAAACTTCGGATATCTGTGACTGACTTGGGTGGTGGCCAATCAGTAACTGCTCTCACTTTTGATGGATCCACAGCGACTCCCGCCTTTGAGACAACATGTCCGAGGAATTTCACCTCCTCCAGCCATAAGTCACACTTTGATAACATGGCGAACAATTGATTCTCCCTTAAAACTTGAAGAGCAATGGACACGTTATTTGAATAGACCAGAATGTCATCCACAAACACAGTAATAAACTTATCCAAGTATTCGTGGAACACCATGTTCATAAGTGACATAAAGGCCGCTGGTGCATTTGTCAGACCAAAAGGCATAACCAGAAACTCATAATGTCCATATCGAGTTCGAAAAGCCATTTTCTGTATGTCAGATTCCTTGTAACGACCCGGCCCAAAGTGTGAGATCCCTCAACTTAGTCCCACATCTAATACGTACTGGGAGAAGATCTTGTTTATAAGTGGGAATGGACTATAGATCTTTAACTTGGGTTAACCATTTTAAAGAAATGACTTAGGCCCATAACGTTGCACTTTGGGCCAGGTCGTTACAAATGGTATCAGAGCAGCCCAGGTTCCATATTAGATGGTGGGCTAGATTAGGGACATTGGCTAGGCTACCGGTTATGGGCTAAAAAGGTCGTGGGCTGGGGTTAGCAACGGGCCAAGACTAGGGACGTTGTATTTGCTGCCGGTCAAGGGCCAGCAATGTCGTGGGCTGGGGCTAGCAACGGGCCAAGTATAAGCATTTCGGGGACGAAATTTCCTAAAGTGGGTGGATTGTGAGATCCCTCAACTTAGTCCCACATCTAATACCTATTGGGAGAAGATCCTGTTTATAAGTGGGAATGGACTATAGATCTTTAACTTGGGTTAACCATTTTAAAGAAATGACTTAGGCCCATTATGTTGCACTTTGGGCCGGGTCGTTACATTCCTTCACCCACAGTTGATGATATCCGGACCGCAAGTCTATTTTTGAGAATATTCCAGCTGTTTTCAACTAATCAAATAAATCATCAATCCTCGGTAAGGGGTACCGATTCTTCACTGTCACTTGATTGAGCTGGCGATAGTCAATACACAATCGAAGTGAGCCATCCTTCTTCTTTACGAAAAGAACAAGGGCTCCCCAGGGTGAAGTACTTGGTCGGATGAAGCCTGCCTACAACAGCTCTTCCAATTGACTCTTTAACTCCTTGAGTTCCGCTGGAGCCATGCCTTATGGTGCTTTAGAAATTGGTGATACTCCAGGTGCTAGGACAATGACAAACTCCATCGCCCACTTAGGAGGTAACCCTGGAAGTTCACCTGGAAATACGTCCGAAAATTCTACTACCACTGGAATCATAGACAACTCTTTGGGTTTGGACTCAGACTCCTCTAGAGTTGCCGAAAAGGCTTTACAACCCTCACCAAACCACACAGTTGCCTCACTAACCAACACAATACAAGAGGATGGATCATTCCATGACCCTTGGAAAATGACCCCCATCTCACAATTACAAGGTTTCGTCAACACTCTCCTCCCTTTACAGTCGAGAAAAGCCTGGTGTGCAGGCAACCAGTCCATTCCCAACAGTACATCAAAGCCTAATATCCCATAGACAATGAAAATCCGTACATAGGGTTTCCCTTGTATATCCGAGGATAGGTTAGTCGCTCCTAACGTTGTGACTTCCTCGTCTCCCGTGCAGTAGTGACCCTATAAGTCTAGGGTAATGTAGACATTTGGAGTCCTAAACTCTTAACCAATCGGGATGATAGGAACGAATGTGCACACCACGAGTCAAATAAAAACCCCACACTAACACTTTGAATCAGAATTTTACCTTGAACTATGTGGTCATCGTCCTCAGCGTCCTCGATTTCGACTGCAAAAAGTTTCACCCTCCCTTTGTCCACCGATTTTACAGGTGCTGGGTAGTAATTAGGAGCTGGTGTCTACTCCCTTTCAGGTTGCTCCTGTTGTTGCTTCAGGGGCTGACGACACTCATTTTGCAGGTGTCCCGTCCTTCCGCAGTTGTAGCACCGACGTGGCTCACTTCATGGCCCTGAATGCATCTTGTTACAATTTTTACATAGTCGATACGGGATCTCTTGAAACTTCCTTTTGCGGTTCCCATCGACATTCCGTTGATAGTTCTGTTGCTGGTGTTCTGCAGACCGATTTTTGCTACTACCATGGTTGGCATTCTTATGTTGCATAGTAGCCTTCCCCTATTTCTGTGCACGAACATAGTCGTACACCAACTCATGAGTAGTGGCTGCCTCAATCACTTCGGTTATAGTGCCTCTTGGCGCCGTAGCAACCCTACTCCTCAATTCTGGCTTCAACCCCCAGAAAAAATTGTCTGCTTTGGCCCGGGCAGTTACCAGACTCCCAGGTGCAAATCTCTCCAATTGCAAGAAATTTTTTGCATACTCTCGGACTAAATCATCCCTTTGAGTTAGAGTGGCAAATTCCAGTGCTTTATTCTAGACAACAGACTCAGGAAAATACTGTCCATTGAAAGCTGTTACAAATTCCACCCAAGGAATGGACCAAATCTCCCGTTGATGGAACGCAGTCTTCTCCATGGACTTCCACCAATAAGATGCTTCCTCCTGAAGCATGCATGTCGCCAACCTCACTTGATGGTGATGAGGCACAGAGAGATCTCTAAATTCTTTCTCAGTAATGTCCATCAAGCTCTCTGCCTTCATTGGATAAGTCCCTCCAATGAATACCTCCGCTCCATTCTTCCACAATTTTTCTACTGTGTATCGATCACTGTCATCCCCAACTGGCAGTACCACTTGTCAGGACTACCGGTGGCACTAGGTTTGGAAGTTCCCTCGCTTGCCCGGGTCAGCTATCCCTACCCGCTCTTGGGCGCTCCCCTGATCCCCATTTGGGACGCTAGTAGGACCCACAGCCAAATTTGGAGCTCCATTCCCTATTCCCAATCCTGGTAATCGCTGCGCTATGTTCTGAACCACAGAACTGGTATTATCTGAAGCCTGCGCTAGTCCCTGTATGGCCGTCAAAATTTGGCCTAACACACTTTCCACGTTCGTGTCCGACTGCGCAGCATGGCTCGACTTTCTTTGGGTGCCTGCCATCTAAAATTTATTTTGTTATGGTTCGCTAAATGTTTTTTTTTTATTACTTAGGTTTGTTAGTGAGTCCACTAATTCCCTAATGACATACCCCATTGGAGAAAGATAAATATTGGACTCTTCAACAAGGTACTTGAGTCATAAGATGTGAGCTTTTGGGAAACCTAGGTCTGATACCACCTGTAACGACCCACCATTTTTCACAACATTGTGGGCCTAGCTGGCTAGGTGTTACTCCCAATTTAGCAAATATGTCTACCATTTCTAACAAAATCATATATAAAGATCCCACAGTCTTGGACCGTTTCCCAGTAGCCACACTTATTTCTCAAAGAAATAAAAAGGGAGTCCCCATATTTATTTTGCTCCATGCTCTGGTTGTCAATCACCTAATTTCGTATATGCACACATGCAGGAGGCAATTCCGTGTTAGTGATTACAACACTAAGTAGTATAATAGATAAAACAAGTCAAGTACATTCCACTATTTCCCTATGTTCATTTTAATATGCGGTGGAGTGATTCCGCTATACTCCAAAACAATGCGGAGGAGGTACCGCTGTGATCCGCACACCCCAGCCGTAGCCCTTTTGTGGGGAGGCTACCACTACCATCTCCAATGCCAGTGCCTCGCACAACCCGACCGTAGCCTTTTTGTGGGGAAGCCATCACTGCACTAAGGTGATTACTACGCCCCGTTTGTGGGGAAGCTCTCACTACCAATTCTAGTGCCAGTGCCTCACACACCTCGGCCGTAGCCTTTTTATGGGGAGGCTATCACTGCACTCCAGTGCCAGTGCCTTGCACGCCCTAGCCGTAGCCTTTTTATGGGGAAGCCATCACTGTGCTCAGGTGAATGCTACGCGCAATTTGTGGGGAAGCTCTCACTACCAATTCTAGTGCCAATGCCTCACACACCCCGGTCATAGCATTTTTATGGGGAGGCTATCACTGCATTCCAATGCGATGGAGGAATTGTTGTGCCTTGCTCACCCCGGCCGTAGCCTTTTTATGGGGCGGCTATCACTACTCCAAAACAATGTTGATGCATTACACAATTTACGCACATAATTTGACCTCGTGTCGGACTGAGTCAATTCTTTTACCCCGGTTGCAATCGGTGCATGGTGGTCGAATCTGGGCTCAGGCCGACCTAGGCTACCAACAAGGAAAGTACGATGTTCTACCTATTATACGTACCTGATTTGTGATTTCGTCTGACTGTAATCCGCTAACCCTAATTTGAATGAGGGCATAAAATTATACATTAGTATAATTTTATTTGCATGAACCTACATGCAACTACATGACTAATATACTATCAATTTTTAAATGTTGTAATTAGTTCATGTTAGTCTTTATTACTTATTAAATTTTGAACAATTCTGATGATAATTAATTATTAACTATCCCCTTCCAAATCCCCATTAACTAGTTGATAATTTAATTATTAACATGTCCCATACTTTATTCTTTTGTATTTACCTTATATTCTAACTCGACCGAATCGAGTTCTCCCATATTTACCTGGTTGTCATTCTACTTTAACAATTCATTTAACGACCCTTAAGCTCCCAGCTTAATTGTAGTCAACCAGCGAATGCCTGTATTTTCACCATGCATGGTGACCAACCAATAACGTGGCGGCCTCCATTCGCTGCTATGGCGTCTCCAACTTGGCCACCACATGGCAACCCTCAACCAGTCCTTGGCGACCCCATTCCGGCTACCCAATCAGCAACCCCGACCTGACCATATTGACTCCATGTCGGTCACATAATCAGCCCATGACCCATGGCGACTACCCTAGTCGGCCACATAAACAGCACCCGACCAAACCCATTGCGGCTCCCCTTGCACCACCATGACGACGACCCTCTAGCACCACCACGACGACAACCCTCTAGCACCACCATGACGACGACCCTCTAGCACCACCACGGCAACCAGCATGGCTGCACCACCACACCGACACCGACCTGTTCTCCCCTCGGATTTGAGACCTGCGTGCCTCCTCGATGGTCTGTTTTGGCCTTCCAAGGTGACTCCATCCGGCCAGCATCACCGTCGGGAGCAATTCCCACCTCCAGCACGTCAACCCCGCACCATGGAAGGAAACATGGCGTGGTTGCTGCTGGAAAACAGCAGGACGTCCTCCTGGTTTTCTTCTTCCCTTGTTGATTTCTCATTTAATTCTTATGTTTATCATGTTTATGATTTATGCAACATGTGTATGCATGCAACAAAAGAAAAAGAAAGGAAAGGAAGAAGAATTACCTGAGCGAAGGAGGAAGCCGGCGTCTATCTGAAGAGAAATTATGGGGATGACGCCCTCCCCTTCTCTTTATATAATGTCATGAAGGCTAGGGTTTGTGGAAACTTACTTCGCCCATATTTCACTTAATCGAGTAACTGGGTAATTGATATGATTCACTTTATTGTTTAAACGGTTTGACTCCGCTTAACTGATTAAACAATAATTAATCGGTTAAAATACTTTTCACTTAACCGGGTAATTCATAGTTAACTGGTTGACGGTAAATAATTTGTATGGAAAAAAATAAATTTTCCAACATTCGATCCCACCGCGACGAACGTATTTATTATTATTATTTTTTTATTTTTTTTTCCGGGTCTTTACAATGGAGTCCTGTTCTGTGCACTTCGAGTTCTTAGCATGATTACCCCTACTTACTAATCCAATCCTAAAAATACTGCAACTACCCATTGATGAGAAATCTGTAAATCAAAGGCAACAAGGACAGAAATATATACCTTCCAACTTGACTTGGAGCAATCTTTGCACACACATCACGTAGAAAAATATCTTCTAACTGAATCGACCGAGAGTTTGCTCCTTTGCCAAAACTGTAACACCCCAAATCCAGTTCACGCTCGAGAACCGAACCAAAATGTCACCGGTTCTAGTTAGGTCGGCTAACCCAACCCAACTTTGAGGATCTACTCTCAGTGTCTTGAGATGGAAGACGTCTATCACTCTACATGGATGAATGTGCAATGATAAACCTAACATGCTACTACATGGATGACATGACAACCAATTTGCATACAAAAATAACTACGATGAAAAATTGATAAAAATTTGTAAAATAAGATGGACTTGAGTTTCCCTTAAAAGTGTAATTGGCCACCCTCTCAAATCAACATATATACGTATATAGATAATAAATAAAACATTAACACAATAAATTCATTCAATTGTATAATTCATCTTACCTAACTGGATTGGATCTTGACCCATCTGTACATTCTAATTCTCAGGCTTGTTGTACATATTCAATATCTAAACATATTTTACTAAAACATAGGTATTCAAATGTTACGATTCGAAATTCTGCTATTGAATCAACGATCATATCACATTATATTATCATACCTTGCATTACATCACATCATTCTCAATATAACGACAACATCAACAAAACATTAACTTTCTATCATCTAACGTGTTGTATATAAGAGATGTCACTGCTCCTCCGTCTAGGCTGGTTCATCCTCCTAATTATCAACACCAACATATATTAAAAAACACGTTAGTAACGAGTGTTACTGGTCAAAAAATATAACAAATATCAAACTGGCCATGAGAGCAAACTCTCATATGAAAGAAAACATTCATATACTTCTTGTGAACTCTCTGAAGGGCACCTACTGAGGAGCCACTGGGCTGCAGACCCAATAGCATCCTTAACTGACTATTTTCATGCTGCTGATTTTCTCATTTCATTTACTGGTCCCTCGGGACTACTAGTATATCCTAAGCCCTCTCCTTACCTCCATAATTCTCTTGGTCTTGAGCACAAAGACCGAGTACTCTCAGGCAGTCGCCTTTAGTACCCTTTGAACCACAAGTCTGGACATGTGCTGTACTAAACAGTACCCGTAAACCTCCACATTTTTCTGAGTGTGAGGAACTCAAAACATGAGTTGTCAGGATCCCTTGGGATTGTAATAGTCTGCTCACTAATCGACAGCTCGCTTTGATAGGCATGTGCCCACTCGCATAGCACAACTGTCAAATTTCCCTCTCTCAAGGGTTATCAATTCAGAAGATCGATCGATTAAATGGCCCGCGTGGAGTGGGATACAATAAATTCACCACTCAACACGTTTTCTTACCTGTAAAAATAAGACACAATAAAGTATAGAAATAAAACGAGAAGCGAGTCCTAACGGACCTGGTAGAAGCTCCAATCGTGTCCACGTGTCTAGGCGGCAAACTCCTACTCCATACCTATACATCAAATCTAGAAATTAATGCCCACTAACTGAATGATGCATCAAAGTTACGATGAATATCACACATACAATGCAATCATCATCTAACAACAGTGAAACATTTATCAATGTAAAAATATCTCATCCTATTCATCACAATTTTATTATATTTTTCTAAATTACGTTGCAGTCAATTAGGATGCTCAAATTTAATTTACCTAATTATATCACTAACTATTAATCAAATCATGCAAATCATCACTTCGTTCACAATCAGACATTTATCACAATAGTTAACCATTTCCAGCATGTTGTGCTAATAATTATCGTCAGTCACATGGCGACGGCGACAAGGTTGTAGCTAGCTCGAGTGAGGATTTTGGGGAAGAGGGAAAAAGAAAAAGAAGAAGGAAGAAATTGGGTGAGAAGGATGATGGTGGCTGAATTACAGAAGTGTGGAATATATACATATCAGGGTGAGAAAAAGAATGGTTGTTTAGAAAAACGAATGGTCGTCTAAGAAAATGAATGGTCGTCTCGTAATTAAAACTTGACTCGACTCCGACTCGAGTCAAAATAATACTAACTCATAAAAAGAAATCTCATAAAATATAATACACATCAATGACATGCTTTATAACTAATAGCCCACCCAAACTGCCCGTAACGCGTCCTAATACGTTATTCAGCCTAAACATAATTCTATGATTTAATTAAAATAAATAAAGAAAAAATCTAGCATACTCTCCTATATTCTGATAACTCATTCTGTTGTTGTCTTACTGGTGTTATCATCATATACTTGGGCACACATGACTCTCGTGGTTTATAACACAAGACTGGCCTCGGCTCAGTACGCTTGTTTTGAAATTGACTAGACTGAAAATAACAGTCAAACCGACTGGTTCAGACTATAAAACCCTGACTTGAATCACGGGTTTCAAACCTCACCCCCGCCCCACCCACCACCCCGTCGCTGCCCTTGATGCCCTGTCACCCCGTCCTCCCCCCGCCTTGTTACCTACCATTGTGGCCCCCCCGCAGCCCCCCTGTCGCCCGTTGCCACCCTCACCGCCTTACCATTGCTGTCTGAAATTGGCTCAAATCAGCCAATTCTGGAATAGGCTCGAATCAGTTGGAATCGGCTCAAATCGGCCGATTCATGAACCGATTTGAGCTAAAGATCGATTTACCTATTTTTTGGCCTAGATCGCCTCCGATCCGAGTTAAATTGGCCGATTCCGAGTGGAAACGGTTGATTTTTGCAACCCAGCCAGAGCTCCACCGTGTTGTCCCCCACCTCTATGATGCACGGGAGTCGCACGCTAGTGCCGTGTTTCCGAAGCCAATTTGCTGCCGGTGTAAAACCCATGACTCGAGTCAAAGTTTTACTACAGTGAACCAGTCAATTCGAGTTGAGTCAGTTTCATTGACCGTGTGCTAAGTCGAGGCCAGTTGTGAGTTATGAGTGATGAGGGTTAGGTGTACCTGAATATATCATGATAACGTCGAAAAGATGGTGAAAAATAAGTTATAAGAATATATGAAAGTATGCAGCATTTTTCTTTTTATGTATTTGATTGTAGAAATAGTTTAGGCCAAATAATGCATTAGGATGTGTTAGATCATATTCAGGTGGGTTATTAGTTATAGAGCATGTCATATGGACGTTATGGTGTTTGTTTTATTTTATAGGATTTTGTTCATATTTTTCTAGATTTGTTTTAGGATTTATTACAAACTAGTTATTATTTTGACTTGAGTAGGAATCAAGTCAATAATTATTTACGAGTTTGCCATTGGAGTATTTCTTCTCCATCCCAACACTCCCTTACCCAAACCCCGTCACCTACACCCTGTGGTTGTCGCCACCACCGACACTGCACTATCACCGATCGACACCACCCTGCCTCGCGGTGCCACCCCGACCAACCCCGACCACCGTCTTGCCACCACGATGCTAGAATTGCCCCACAAGGCGCGACACTTCCCCTGTCAACTCACCGCTATCCGGGCTGCGCCGCCGCTGCCATGATGCCGACGACCACCCCCTTGACCTCCCTGACATTTCCCCTCTACCCAACGCCACCATCGAGGCCCATCGTGGGCTCAATCGGAGAGATCGACCGCTAGGCCGAACTCGAAGCTGCCGTCGGTGTCATCGCCGCTGCAGCCGCCCTTGCCGTCACCACCATTGGGACGAGCTCACCGAGCCGGTGCTAACCCTTACCCCCGATTCACTGGAAAACCGGCGGGACAGTAGCCAAAAACCACTAGGACGGTCACTAGAAAACTGCCAAAAGTTACCAAAAACCAGATTCACCAAAATTTGTTGGAAATCGCCTAATCTTTTGTTGAATCCCTCCAATCGAACCCTATCGAACTTCGGACACCATAGGGTGTCGAATACGAGCCACGAACCGCGCAAGGTATAATTTAGTTTAATTTAATTATTTAAAAGTACTGATTATTAGAATTGCATGCCAGTATTGGTGAATTGTGTGTTATAATTATATATATAAATGTAGATTTGATTAAGAATAAATATGAAATTTGTTTGAAATGAGTGGTGTTAAAAATGGAAGCTAAGAAATGAATTAGGGTAACTAAGTAATGAACATAATCTAATGCAAACTAGCCTAAGTAGATCTACGTTTGCATCTTATCCATGCATTTTATGTTTGCATCTCCATCTTAAGACGCCGAGCGCAGATCTACGTTGGCTTAATCAAACCCAGTAGATTAGCAAACGGTTCGGTCACCGGTAACATTTCTAGGTCGGGTCACAGGTGAGCCGAAACGGGGTGTTACAGCTGGCCCCACCACTACGCTGTCTTCATGCACCGTCATTGTAAAGACCCGGAAAAAAATTTCATTAGCTGGTTAAGTATGAATTACCCGGTTAAATTGAAAAGTAATTTCTAATCGGACGATTCTAGTTGAATTAGTCGAGTCGAACACATTAATTATCCATTTAACCATTTAAGTGAACCATACCATTTAAGAGGTTGAGTGAAAAGGTTAAGTGAACCGTGTTAATTACCCAATTACCCGGTTAAAGGAATTATGGTGAAAGGGTGCTTCCACAAACCCTAGCCGTCATTTATTCTTTATAAAAGGAGAAGGGGTCGTTGAACCTAGGAAATACCAATGGATGATGGGGTGTGAGAATTTAATGAAGGGGTCATTGAACCTAGGAAATACCAATGGATGATGGGGTATGAGAATTTAATGGAGGGAATGGTTGAAGTGTATATATATGCAGGAGGAGGGAGTATTTCATCCCTCATCTCCGTCCTAGGCGACCTCCCCATTACTGTGTGAGTATTTCATCCCTCATCTCCGTCCCAGGCGACCTCCCCATTACTGTATTAGGGTTCACGGGTCACAGTCAGACGTAATCACAAATCAGGTACGTATAATAGGTAGAACATCGTATTTTCCTTGTTGGTAGCCTAGGTCGGCCTGAGCCCAGATTCGACTACCATGCACCGAGTGCAACCGGGGTCAATGAATTGACTCAGTCCGACACTGGGTCGTGTTATGTGCGTGAATTTTGTAATGCATCGACATTGTTTTGGAGTAGTGATAGCCACCCCATAAAAAGCTACGGTCGGGGTGAGTGAGGCACAGCGATTCCTCCATCGCACTGGAGTGCAGTGATATCCGCCCCATAAAAAGGCTACGGCCGGGGTGTGTGAGGCATTGGCACTGGAGTGCAGTGATAGCCTCCCCATAAAAAGGCTACGGCTGGGGTGTGCGAGGCACTGGCACTAGAACTGGTAGTGAGAGCTTCCCCACAAACGGGGCATAGCAATCACCCGAGTGCAGTGATAGCTACCCCACAAAAAGGCTACGGCCGGGGTGTGCGAGGCACTGGCACTGGAGACGGTAGTGGTAGCCTCCCCACAAAAAGGCTACGGCCGGGGTGTGCGGATCACAGCGGATACCTCCTCTGCATTGTTTTGGAGTATAGCGGAATCGCTCCACCGCATATTAAAATAAACATAAGGAAATAGTGGAATGTACTTGTTTTGTTTTATCTATTATACTACTTAGTGTTGTAATCACTAACGCGGAATTGCCTCCGCAGGTGTGCAGATACGAGATTAGGTGATTGACATCCAGAGTATGGAGCAAAATAAATATGAGGACTCCTTTTTTATTTAATTGAGAAATAAGTGTGGCTGCTGGGAAACGGTCCAAGACTGTGGGATCTTTATATATGTTATTATTTATAAAAATGTTTGACATAATTACTTTACTTTTGAGTAACACCTAGCCAGTTAGGCCCACAATATCGTGAAAAATGGCGGGTCGTTACAGGTGGTATCAGAGCACGGTTTCCCAAAAGCTCACATCTTATGACTCAAGTACCTTGTTGAAGAGTCTAATATTTTATTTTTCTCCAATAGGGTATGTCATTAGGGAATTAGTGGACCTCCCTAATAAACCTAAGTAATCATTGAAAAAAAATTAATGAACCATAACGGAATAAATTTTAGATGGCAGGCACCCGAAGGAAGTCGAGCCAAGCTGCGCAGTCGGACACAAACCTTGAGAGTGTGTTAGGCCAAATTTTGACGGCCATACAAGGACTAGCGCAGGCTTCAGAAAATACCAGTTCTGTGGTTCAGAACATGGTGCAGAGGTTACCGGGATTGGTAATGGGGAATGGAGCTCCAAATTCAGCTGCGGGTCCTAGTAACGTCCCAAATGGGGATCAGGGGAGCGCCCAAGAGCGGGTAGGAATAGCTGACCCGGGCGAGCGAGGAGAACTTCCAAACCCGGTGCCACCGGTAGTCCGACAAGTGGTACTGCCAGATGGGGATGACAGTGATCGATACACTGTAGAGAAATTCCGGAAGAACGGAGCTGAGGTATTCATTGGAGGGACTGATCCAATGAAGGCGGAGAGCTGGTTGGACATTACTGAAAAGCATTTAGAGCTCTCTGTGCCTCATCGCCATCAAGTGAGGTTGGCGACATGCATGCTTCAGGAGGAAGCATCCTATTGGTGGAAGTCCATGGAGAAGACTGTGTTCCATCAACGGGAGATTTCGTCCATTCCTTGGGCGGAATTTGTAACAGCTTTCAATGGACAATATTTTCCTGAGTCTGTTGTCCAGAAGAAAGCACTGGAATTTGCCACTCTAACTCAGAAGGATGATTCAGTCCGAGAGTATGCCAAAAATTTCTTGCAATTGGAGAGATTTGCATCTGGGAGTCTGGCAACTGCCCGGGCCAGAGCAGACAAATTTTTCTGGGGGTTAAAGCCAGAATTGAGGAGTAGGGTAGCTACGGCTCCAAGAGGCACTATAACCGAAGTGATTGAAGCAGCCACTACTCATGAGTTGGTGTACGACTATGTCCGTGCACAGAAACAGGGGAAGGCTACTATGCAACATAAGAATGCCAACCAGGGTAGTAGCAAAAACAGGTCTGAAGAACACCAGCAGCAGAACTATCAACGGAATGTCGATGGGAACCGCAAAAGGAAGTTTCAGGAGATTCCGTATCGACTATGTAAAAATTGCAACAAGATGCATTCAGGGTTATGCAGGGAGCCCCGTCGGTGCTACAATTGCGGAAGGACGGGACACTTGCAAAACGAGTGTCGTCAGCCCCTGAAGCAACAACAGGAGCAACCTGAAAAGGAGAAGACACCAGCTCCTAATCGCTACCCAGCACCTGCAAAACCAGTGGACAAAGGGAAGGCGAAACTTTTTGCAGTCGAAGTCGAGGACGCTGAGAACGAGGACCACACAGTTCGAGGTAAAATTCTGATTCAAAGTGTTAGTGTGGATGTTTTATTTGACTCGGGGTGTACGCATTCGTTCCTATCATCCCGATTAGTTAAGAGTTTAGGACTCCAAACGTCTACATTACCTAAGACTTATAGGGTCACCACCGCAACGGGAGAACGGGAGGTCACAACGTTAGGAGTGACTAACCTATCCTTGGATATACAAGGGAAACCCTATGTGTGGAATTTCATTGTCTATGGGATAATAGGCTTTGATGTACTGTTGGGAATGGACTGGTTGTCTGCACACCAGGCTTTTCTCGACTGTAAAGGGAGGAGAGTATTGACTAAACCTTGTAATTGTGAGATGGGGGTCATTTTCCAAGGGTCATGGAATGATCCATCCTCTTGTATTGTGTCGGTTAGTGAGGCAACTGAGTGGTTTGGTGAGGGTTGTAAAGTTTTTTCGGCAACTCTAGAGGAGCCTGAGTCCAAACCCAAAGAGTTGTCCATGATTCCGGTGGTAGCAGAATTTCCGGACGTATTTCCAGGTGAACTTCCAGGGTTACCTCCTAAGCGGGCAGTGGAGTTTGTCATTGACCTAGCACCGGGAGTATCACCAATTTCTAAAGCACCATACCGCATGGCTCCAGCGGAACTCAAGGAGTTAAAGAGTCAATTAGAAGAGCTGTTGCAGGCAGGCTTCATACGACCAAGTACTTCACCCTGGGGAGCCCCTGTTCTTTTTGTAAAGAAGAAGGATGGCTCACTTCGATTGTGTATTGACTATCGCCAGCTCAATCAAGTGACAGTCAAGAATCGGTACCCCTTACCGAGGATTGATGATTTATTTGATCAGTTGAAAACAGCCGGAATATTCTCAAAAATAGACTTGCGGTCCGGATATCATCAACTACGGGTGAAGGAATCTGACATACAGAAAACGGCTTTCCGAACTCGCTATGGACATTATGAGTTTCTGGTTATGCCTTTTGGTCTGACAAATGCACCAGCGGCCTTTATGTCACTTATGAACACGGTGTTCCACGAATACTTGGATAAGTTTATTATTGTGTTTGTGGACGACATTCTGGTCTATTCAAATAATGAGGAGGACCATGGGAAACACTTGTCCATTGCTCTTCAAGTTTTGAGAGAGAATCAACTGTTCGCCAAATTATCAAAGTGTGACTTCTGGCTGAAGGAGGTGAACTTCCTCGGACATGTTGTCTCAAAGGCGGGAGTTGCAGTGGATCCGTCAAAAGTGAAAGCAGTCATTGATTGGCCACAACCTAAGTCAGTCACTGATATCAGAAGCTTCCTCGGTTTGGCGGGTTACTATAGGAAATTCATTAAAGACTTTTCCTTAGTAGCATCGCCGATGACCAAACTTACAAGGAAGGGGGTCAGGTTTGAATGGAGTAGTAAGTGTGAGGAGAGTTTCCAGTCTCTAAAGAAGAGTTTAACAACTGCACCAGTCTTGACCCTGCCAAATGGTAATGAAGGATTCGTAGTCTTCAGTGATGCGTCTCGGTTGGGTTTAGGATGCGTCCTTATGCAAGATGGTAAGGTGGTGGCTTACGCATCTCGCCAATTGAAGATTCACGAGCAAAATTATGCGACCCATGACTTGGAACTGGCAGCAGTAGTTTTTGCCCTAAAGATTTGGAGGCACTACTTGTATGGGGCCCAGTTCGAAGTTTTCACCGACCATCAAAGTTTGAAGTATATCTTCACCCAGAATGACCTTAACCTTCGACAAAGACGGTGGATAGAATACTTGAAGGACTATGATTTCCAAATTTTATACCACCCGGGAAAAGCGAACGTTGTGGCCGACGCGTTGAGTCGGAAGGGCAAGATGGACAAGGGTCAACAACTAGCTAGACTTTGGGCTATGTCAGCTGAGGTGGTAGCTATTAACCCGGTGGAACGAATGACAGGAATACTGGCGAACCTGGTTATCTCCAATGAATTGGTGGACCGAGTTAAGCTAACACAAATGGAAGATGAGAAGCTGAATGAAATGTTGGACAAAACTCCCAACATTGTAGCAGATTCCAACAGTGTAATCAGATTTAGAGGGAGATTGTGTGTACCCAACAATGATGCATTAAAACGAGATATTCTGGAAGAAGCTCATCGTTCAAGGTTCTCAATACACCCTGGTGTTACAAAGATGTACCAGGACTTGAAACGAACCTACTGGTGGGTTGGAATGAAGAGGGATGTGGTGGATTTTGTTTCCAAGTGTCAGACGTGCCAATTGATCAAAGCCCAACATCAACTACCCGGTGGATTATTACAACCTTTAGAGATACCTACCTGGAAATGGGAGCGTGTCACATGTGATTTTATTACTAAACTCCCAAGGACTTTGAAGAGACATGACTCTATATGGGTAGTTGTGGACCGTTTGACTAAGGCAGCTCATTTTATCCCCACAAAATCAACAAGGACTACGGAATACTTAGCAGAACTGTACATAAAAAACATTTTCCTTCCACCCAATCTCATACCCCATCTTCTGTCTACCCCACTAATCTGATTGGAAAAACACCAAAGATCCAACCTTTATCCGCTGCTGTCTCATGGAACTCGGACTACACCCTACATGGGGACCTTAATTTCACCATTCATGGTGGCCGACCAGCAGCCATGGCGACCATGTCTTGCCCCATCAAGGTGACGACCAGCACCACCCCAAGTGATGACCAGTCTGCCCTTTCCATGGCGGATCCACGTCTGGCCAGCAACACCACCCAATCAACACCAACCTGGTCTCCCTACACTTCCTGATTTACATCTCTCCCCACCGGTCTGACTCGGCCACCCAAGGCGATTCCGTCCGGCTAGCAGCACCGCTGGGAACACTCCCTACTTCTAGCACGTCAACCCTACTCACAAGGATGGAGGATGGTGTTGTTGCTGCTACAAAAACAGCAGGACGTCCTCCTGGTTTTCTTCTTCCCTTGTTGATTTCTCATTTGATTCTTATGTTTAACATGTTTATGATTTATGCAACATGTGTATGCATGTAACAAAAGAAAAAGAAAGGAAAAGGAATTACCCGAGCGAAGGAGGAAAGCCAACATCTGTCCAAGGAGGAGAAGATGTAGAAGACGCCCTCCCCTTCTCCTTCTATAAAGAATGAAATGACGGCTAGGGTTTGTGGAAACACCCTTTCACCGCAATTCCTTTAATCGGGTAATTGGGTAATCAATACGGTTCACTTAACCATTTCACTTAACCTCTGAAACGGGTACATGGTATGATTCACTTCAATGGTTAAATGGATAAATAATTCACTTAACCTCTTAAATGGGTACATGGTATGGTTCACTTAAATGGTTAGATGGATAAATAATGTGGTCGACTTGACCGATTCAAGTAGAATCGTCCGGTTAGAAATTACTTCTCAATTAACCGGGTAATTCATACCTAACCAGCTAACGAAATTTTTTCCCCACGTTCGATCCCACCGCGTCGAACGTTATTATTATATATATATATATATATATATTTATTTATTTTTATTATGATTTTTTTTTCCGGGTCTTCACACTCCTAGTGTATGTACATGACTGTTTTTACGATGAATTGATCACACTGTCTGCCTTTATCTTTTTAAGTTTTTTCTTTAATTTTGATCAGGTTGTGCGTTGTAAGAGATCTACTCTCCAGGAAATTCTTAGTTAGGTTACCAATCAAATGGATTCCAACTTAGCTAAAATTTTATATACTTCTTAACATATATTTAATTTTTTCCGGAAAGTTTAATGACTTAATTACACTTTAATGATGTCTAATAATTCAGTAAAGGTTGAAGAGGGGAAAGGATTGTAGAAAACACATGACTTAGGCTCCACATTTAACTATGGTTAATACTCTAAATGACATTCAAATTAAGTGAAATTTTAGGTGCATCTTATGAACATCTAAATTAATGTTTCTGCACTAATTGGGCTGGACTTTACAAATTAGATCGGGCCTTTACATGTGGTTTCAGAACGAACTCGAGACCGTGCTTGATGAATGATGGTATGTTAAAATAAAGGAATTTTGAGGATGAAATTTCTTTAAAATGGGTGGAATGTAATGTCCCCAAAAATTAAATTAATCTCACATCCAACACCTACTGAGGTATGATCTAATATATTAGTGTAGATGTGATTACGATCTTCAGTTTAATTAATCACTTTTGAAGAAATAACTAAGTTAATCTATTTACACTAATTAGGTCAGACGTTAACACTAAATGTAAAGCAACTCTTAAATGAAGAATCCTGGTGCAAATGATTTGTTTTTTATCGATTTTTTATTGTGCTTCCCATCGTTGTATCTGAAAATCTTCAACATATATTGATTTACGGCTACTTGATATGACTTTTACTATATCAAATCTTTAATCTTTTGAGTATATATGATTTGGAGGGATTTATATGACTTAATCAAAACTCTAGAAATAACAAGTATTGTGGCTACACATTTAGAAATTTTATTCCATTCTCGAGATGCTTTGGAGGCTGCTTGGCTACTTTGATCCGCTTTTACTTCAATTCTTACAAATTGATCGATCTAGACACATGTCAACTCGATTATATTTGTTTTGACTAGGGTTGCTAATTGAGCGAGCCAGCTCGTGAGCATTTAGCGTTCGGCTCGGCTTGATTCGACTCGAAACTCATCATTTAAATGCTCGATTCGAACTCGACTCGAACTCGAATCTTACGAGCCGAGCTTGAGCAAGGTCGTGTTCGACTCGACTCGACTCGGTTGTAACTCGACCTTGACTCGTAGTTTGATTCGAACTCGACTCGATAAAATAATATAATAATATAGTCTTTATATTATATTATATCTATATATATATATATATATGAAATATAATAACAAAGAAGCAAGATAGTTGAGATGGCAAGTATTCACCTTGATGGCTTCAAGGTTGTGGGTTCAAACCACATGGCTTAATTTTTTTTAAAGTGAGGTATTTTTGACTTTTAATCGAGCTGGCGAACGAGCTACAAAAATTACACAGTTTAAGTATATTCGAGCTCGAGTCGAGCTGGAACACATAAAAGATATTCGAGTCGAACTCGAGTATGTATGTCCTAAACTCGTTCGATCTCGAGTCGAGTTCGAACGAGTTTTGGAATATTCGAGCCGAGTTCGAACACATGTTGAGTTCGGCTCGCTCGCTCAATTAGCACCCCTAGTTTTGACCTAGTTCCAGAGTGAACTAGATTAGGGGTATTATGTGGACACATCTTGTGCCCACCTTTGTTATAAGTTTGTTAATTATTTTTTTCTTGCTCGCCCTATTTTTTCTTGAACAAGATTGCCCCGTCAAAAGACAACCCTCGCAGAGGGGCATTCATGATTATTTTTTAAAAATTACCATTAACTTGTAAATACATAATAAACCACCGTTGAGTTGTGAATAACATATGATTTTACCATGAAAGCGTAATATCTTCTTAATTCTTTCAAATTAATTAAATATATCTTAACAAATAAAATGTATTGATTTTAAAATATATTAAAATTTAGAAGGAAAATCCGTGCAAGGGGATGCCATCGTAATGCTTGCCGTGTTCGAGTTGGATAAAACAAACATTAACCTAACTTCATTTAAATATTTTTTAAAGTGGGCTGTTGCTTCTTCTGCCGTGATTTTTATTCTATTCTAACTTAATTCCCGTTAACCCTAATTAGCCTAGCCACCTCTCCCTCGTTCATCTCCGGCGACCAGGACAAAAAACAGGTGAGATTCCTATTGCTTTCCCAATTCAATCTCATAGCGAGCTCACCTTCCATCTCTTTGGTACCCCCTCCTCTCGCCCGCCTCTGGAAAGTGAGATCTGGTTGCATGCTTCTTTCTTGATTTTTGTCGAGCGCAAAAAAACGGAAGTCGAGAGATTGGGAATTGTTTGCTATTTGAATTGCTGAACTATATATTTGAGTGCTTTTGTCGTTCCGAAATCTTTTTCTGCAAAGATGAACGTAGATGTCTCTTTTTTGCAGATGAGGTTACTTTCCGCAATCTTCTTTTGATCAAATGGATCCAGAAAGCAAGAAATTTGGAAGAGGTAGAATATTTAAGATGATAACCTCCTAGATCTTTCATCATGGTTATGTTTTTTTTCAAAATAAAATAGTTTGTTTTATATCATTGTCATGGTAACAGTGGTAAGGTACATTCTCAATATATCTCCAAGAAGTGGCGCACATCTTACTAACTTGATTGCCATATAGAAAGCAATAATTGTGCTGTATATATGATTTTTTGACAAAAGCATGACATCTTACAGTTTTTCCCCTTTTTGTTTCTGACCATATGGTAGCTAATTTATTGTTTTTCGACTTTGATTTGTCAGGACCTAGAGAACTTACTGGTGCGGTAGATTTAATTAATCACTATAAATTGTGGGTTCACCATGATTTCTTTTGCAAGAAGCCACTCCCGGCATCAATTTCGGATACACACTACCTTCACAATGTTGTGGGAGATACTGAAATCAGGAAGGGAGAACAAATGGAATTAGATCACCTCTTTCAGAACACTTCATATTTGAGGGAGCCAAGTGCAAAAATAAAACCATTCGATTTGGACACACTGAGACAAGCATTCCAACTGAGTGAATCAGCACCTGTTGATCTGCCTTCAGTAAGCTAAACTGACCTTCTTCATAGTGTTTCTTATTATTCAATGACTCTTCTGTTATTAAATATTGTCAATTTGCTGCATTACAGGCTGAGAAAGGAATTCCAACTCTTGGTGGGAAGTCAAGAAGTGAATCCAAAGACAAGGATAGGAAACACAAAAAACACAAGGATAGAGATAAGGACAAGGAGCACAAGAAACACAAGCATCGCCACAAGGGCAAGAGCAAAGACAAAGACAGAGAAAAAAGAGAAGCTCAAAGATGGAGATCACTCAAAAAGACATCATGATAAGGTCAATTGTTGTGTTAAGCCTTATGAATTAAAGTTGGATTTTTTCCCCAATGAAGTCTGCACATCCTTGAATTATTTTGGGCTAGCAAATCCATACTGATTGTCTTACTTGTGGTTGTGTTTTTCCTGATCTTCTTTTAGAAGAGGAAACATGAAGGTAGTGAAGACCTCCTGGACAACCACAAACATAAGAAAAGTAAGGTACTACATCTACCTTTTCTTCTTGACACCTGTAAAGAGTTACCAATGAACTGGTGTCTTCTTACAAATGTGTGGAGCTATAGACATGAATTCTACTTTAATGCACATTTCACGTTCAGAAGACAACTTTTCAAATTAGTTTTACAAAAGAAAGCACTGCCAATTTATTTTCGTTATGCTGATTGTTGAAAATGTAAATTGTATTGTGGTTTGAATGCTTTTTAAGTGAGTTTGAGTTTAATTAGTTGTTTGAAGATGGTTTGAGTTAGCTCCTACTTAATAGGTACATGGATATGGAGTTAAATATGTGGCAGCAATAGGTGACAATCATGTAGACTGCACCATATTTTCCTTTAGCTTCTGTCCAACTATTTTACCTACTATATCATATAGTTGAATTCTAATTAATAGAATTTCAACACTGATCTCATGTGGGTGTGTCTGTTTGGTTTTATTACTGTTTATTCTATGTTAGCATGATTGCCTTTGAAGCAGGAAAGATTGATTTTCAATAAACAAAATTTTCTATCAAAATGAAATTATGTGTTAAATCCACATTTTAGAACATCTAGGACATTAGGAGCAAACTAGATTTTTATATCTGCTTTGAATGGAGGATAAATGTCATCAATCCTGATGCTTATTTTACAATTCATAAGGTGTTTGCATTGTTTAGGTGTTGATGCAAAGTGCAAGATAATTTGAGAAGAAAGGCTCATAAAGATTTCTTCTTTTCTATAATCCTACTCAAAATTACAAAGATGTGCAAGGAGTAGTACTAAGCAAAGATAGCACAAAGAAAAGGAATATATTCTTATATTCAATATTGATGGATTATGACAAATAGCCTATAATGCTTGTATTTATAGAGAATCATAATAATCCTACTTAAACTAGAAAAATAACTAAGACTCCCAACTTGTATAAGAAACAACTAAATATTACTCAAATAGGAATCCAAATAAACATGACTCCAATTTATCATTAAACTTAATAATTAGTGCAACTAGAAACTCTTATATTAGACACTTATAATATAACTAGGAAATATATTAACTATTAAAAATTGAATATTGTCTATCATTACTCTTCGTGGGTTGAAAAGAACTTGACCTCGAATACGGAAGGAAGTCAATCTTTAAAATCTATTGAAGAAAAATCATGAGAAGCCGTGCTTGCATCATACAATGACGAGTTGAACAATGCATTGTCAATCCTTTATTCTGAAAAAACTCGCCTTCGAGTTTGCAACTTTATGTTCTTGCTAACAGTGAACTCGCATTTGAGAGAAAATGTTCATCCAATCACTCCAAAAATGTTGAATCTAATTTTGACAAATCAGCTTTTAAATCAAAATCCTCGAGTGATCATGAATACCATCTTGATAATATGACATAAGGCTCTTTAATCAACAATTCCACTTTAGATGAAACTCTAATATTTTCAAACAATGAAAATGAAAATTCTTCAAGCTCTTTTGTAACAACCGAATAAAGGATTCCCCCTGTGACTCTTCCGCAAAAGTATTTTCAATTGGAATATCAACAATAGTATCATACTGATTATAATCAACTTATGCATGGTCTAGAGAGACTTCAGTCAGTGGAGGTTGTTGATTCTTTGAACCACTAATAGACTTCCAAACATCCTTAGGTTCATCAAACAGAATATTATTTCTCAAAGGCGATGACAAACAATATTTCTTTCTATTCCAAAAGAAAGAATACTGATTATAAGCAAAAGAATACTCAACCTTATTAAAGTTACACCATGGAGAACCTGTAACAACATGGCATGCAGATGTAGGCACAGTATCACACCAAACAACTTGATTGAAAATACCCATGTTGAGAGTAAAGGTGCACATCCGCGTTACCTCAAAATAACCATACTTATGAGACAAGCTAATATAATATGGGTGTGGATTGCAACAAATAGGTAAACCCAATTAATGTACCATGCACTACAAAATATAATTACCTTGAATTAGGTGGTTAATAATCAATCTAACTATGCATCCATTTAATAATATAGATGTCTCAAACCAGCTATGGCGTAACTCATCTTCCAAATTTGAAGACTGCTGACGGTAATAGGATTGAGTCCTATCACAATATTAATTATTCATTTCAAAGTAATAATCAAACATTTTGTTTTGGAGCCTGAACAAATTGAGGACTACTTAACAACAATAAACAAATTCCAGCAGATTAATCACCAAAGACAATAGCCAACAGCAATGTTGCTATATGCAAAACACAGGACATAATTGCAGCCAAGGATATACCCTTTCCTTGAATGGTGGTTGCTGATCCAAAAATCTCAAAACAATGTAGACAATTAACACCAGCAAGTACCAGGATGAGTAAACTTCAATAGCAGGCAAAAACCCAATAACAGAGAGTGAAAAGACCTGCTTGATGCCACCCAAGTGATATGGCTGCACCAAATTGGCTAAATGTCTTGCTAAAAACAATAACAGATGTCGTCCCGATGGAAACAAACCTTGATTGGAAGAACGGCAGCAAGCCTGATAGGAGGAGAAGGTGCCTAAGGACGAACTTCACCCAAAGTGCACCAACAAGTATCGTCAACCACTTCTCAACACCAGGCTTAATGTCGCCTTGAACTAGGAGAGCCCAAATTGATCTCGCCTTTGAATTGAACAAACCAGATTGATAAGTATGCAATGACTGCACCCAGAAAAAAACAGCCAAAGGCAGGGAGAAGATGTTCCTTAACAGTATGGAAGCTTTAGTTGGATGGGAAATGCAAAACAGGGCAACAAGTATGGACTTGGTTGAACTTGTCCCTAAGGAGTACTTGTCACCCAACTGCAATAATTTCAGGATAAAACCCAAAGCAACACAAGCATAGCCAAGCAGCTACAAGATGATCAATTTCGTCTCAACCCCAAGGCTGATATCAAATGGATGTTTACTCTTTGTCGCCTCCCAAGATTTGTGGAAAACAGCCTTGATGAATATGAGGTGTTGAACAATGATGTCGCCCAGGTACAGGAAAGCAAATCAGGCAGGCTATGACGTTGAAATCAAGTTTGCTGATGTCATACAGAACAAATAAATAAGGTGGTGTTGGGGTTAAAAACAGGAGTACCAAGGATTAAAATTGCTCTAAAAATCAGGGTTTGATACTAATTGATGCTAACTGCAAGATCACTTGAGAAGAAAGGCTTACAAAGATTCCTTCTTATCTATAATCTTATTCAAAATCACAAAGAATATGAGCAAGGAGTAGCCCAAGTAAAGATAGCACAAAGCAAAGGAAAATATTTTTGTATTAATAATGATGGATTATGGCAAATATCCTACAATGCTTGTATTTATAGAGAATACATAATAATCTTACTTGAACTAGAAAAATAACTAAGACTTCTAACTCCTATAAGAAACAACTGAATATGACTCAAATAGGAATTCAAATAAAACATTGACTCTTAACTTAGACTTAAATACTAGTGTAACTAGAAACTCTTATATTAGATACTTCTAATATAACTAGGAAATATATTAACTACTAAAAATTGAATATTGTCACCACTTTGAGATGGACAGATAGAAATGAGGCCTTTTAATTTAGGGATCCTAAGTTGATTGTTAAATTGAAGTAACAATACAAGCTATTTTTTGAGTTCCCTTAAAATACCATCCTTTTGAAAATATTAGAAAAATTCTGTTTTATATTTAAGATGGAAGATTATCAGGTATTGGATTGAGTATAATATCACAGGTTCTCCTTTTGTCCACGCACCCCTAAATAGGTTCAAATTGTGGTGTAGAACGTTGTGTTGTAGAATGTTTAAACCAGAAAAGTGCAACTCACCTGTATGGTTTTAATTGTCGTTAATGTCAACACATATGAGAGATAATTTAGGTGGTGTTGCTTCAAAGGTTAGCTGTGTACAAATTGTTACTTGTTTGCATGGTTTTATGCTATGTAGTTCATTTTGAAATTGATCAGTAAGTACTATCTATTTTCTTTAGAAATTGCAAGTCAATGCCAACCTTGTTCCGTTAGTTATCCTGTTAGGCCGTATGTTTTATTTCCTATTCAAGTATCTGTTTTTTTTGTCTTTTACCGTATTCCTTAAGCACCTTTTAAGCAAGATAAGATTCTTTCAATTCAGCATAAGAGCTCAAAATTGGACGAAATGGGAGTGATAAAGGTTGCTGGTTGAATTGACTCACTTTGACATTTCTTGATTGTTTCTACTGTACCTGATTGAATGGATAGATCCAATGCGTGTAAGTTCAGATCTTTTGACATGTAAAAGGTAATTTTCATGTCCTTTATTCTGTTGTTAACTACTCTTATGCTTCATGCGCCTTCTGCATATGTATATAGCAAGCTCAGTTAGCTGATTATTTGAGTTTGCTTCATAGCTCTTACTGGACGCGTTTGCCATGTGTAGGGGGTGACAGAATCTAATTAAAGGATGGAGTCCGAAATGGCCGTTCATTCTATGTAACATTGCAATAACTAGGATTACCTTGACGGGAATTAGCAACGACCGCTTGTTTTGTAAAATATGAATACTAAATGAACAGTGCATTGATTCTCTCACTTGAAGAGGATGAACTACAAATCTCTCTTATAGTAGGCTAAACTCTTTTTCCTTTGAAAGCAAGAATTATGAGATGAGATTGGAAGTTCGTAAGGATTGAAATTTGCTATCATGTGGTGTCTCTTTGTTCTGTTAAGCTCCATACGTCAACCTGTTAGCTCGGCGGTGTTTTTTTTGTTTTCATTACATTTTAATCTTTTTTACGTTATTGTTAATTTTGGACTTATAGTAATTTTATTGGCCTGTTAATATTTATTTAATTTGAAATTATTATTATTTTGATTATTTATTATGAAAGTGTTGAGTAAAATCTTCCCTATATTATTATTATTATTATTATATTATTGTTATTATTATTATATTTAATAAGAAAGTGTTGGAGTAAAATGTTATCTAAATTAGAAATTTTGAAAATATTGATAAATTTTAATAAATTTATAACTATATTACTTAAATTGAAGTTTGTTATGTAATAATGCATACTTATTTTAATTTTTATAAATATTTATTTATTTATTGTTATTTCTTATTATAAAGTATAATTATATTCAAATTAAAAATCTTTTAAAAATATTTTATTTTATTGTTAAAACTTTTTACTAGTTAAAACTAAAATTACTCTTAATATGTTTATATAACTATATTTTTTTGTTAAAAGTAAATAGATATTTAAAACTTTTATTTAAAAATAACAAGGTAATTTTTTAAAGTTAATTTTGTATACCCGTCCTATGTATAATTAATAAGTTTAAAATTTACCTTGTGCATCGCACCAGTTGGCTAGGTGAAGATGAAAAATACAATTTACTTTGGACTAAATTTTGTGTGGTTAACAAACAATTAGTGACATGATTTTGCCTTATTTATGCAATGATTTGTAGGAGTTTCAATTTTTATTTTGTTGTATCTCGTTTCATTCAGGCATCTCTTTTAGAGAGCGTTTTGTTTAAGTACATGTATGTGGAAATCATGACACGAGATGTTGAGGAAACGGGTTTTATAATTTGTACTATTTTTAAGGGCTCGTTTAGTTGTTATGATAATAGTTTAAATAAAAAAAATAACATAAAAATTATAAAGACTTCTTTTAGATGTTTAATAAGAAAGTAAGATTTAAATAAAATATTTTTTCTCTCCTATTCGGTTTGAAAGAATTTTTTTCTTATTTTCAATAGTTTCCACCAATTCCGTAAAACCAAACATGAGTGATCTCCGACGAGCTTTCATCTTCACATGTCGCTTCCTCTCCCTCCTTGCACGGTCTCCACCTTCATCTGTGATATGTACCACCGTGTCACCTAACTCCTCTTGGTAACTACAAGGAGAGACCGGCCGGGCATCAAACTCGTTACACTAGAGATATCTACATAACCGACCATGCTTGGGTAGCAACTCCCATTGTTGAAGGTGGACATCCTTATCCAGTCAAGCAGGTTGGAGGAGCTTATTGGTACATGTGAAGAACAGGCCCAATCCTTTACTGATACGTGCGTTATGAATGTAGCGGTTGTAACCACCTAGGAAAGTAGTTATTCTCTTTTTATATAAACCGTCACGTTATATTTGGGAAAAAGCAATGAAGTGATAAGGTTTCTATTTTCATCCACTATTCTTCGTCGTCAATTCTCTAAGGATCTACTTGGTTTTCAGCTATCTTATCCCCCAATTTCATCATGTCTCTCTTTTCTTCCCCAAAATCTCATATCATCTGATATCAGAGCTTACCGTTCTTGAGATCCATTGTCGTCACTTGCTCAATGTTTGTTGGAATTTCAAATTGCTATCGTGGATCTTTTTCAACAACGGCGTGGAGAGGAGAAAACTCGTTTAACACTTGATGCAGTCCCAACTCATGTACCAGTTGATGTGGCTGCTTCCTTCATGAAGATCACACCAGTAGAGGATTAGTTTCAGAGAGATGATCTACCCCACCCACTATCCAAATTACAATCTATTGACTTATCTGACTGACCAAAGAGATCTCCATGTATTCCTCTATATCGTCCAAGACTACACCGTAGAACGAAAATCAACAACCAAGTTAACCAAGTTAAAGATCTATATTTCATTCCTACTTATAAACATGATCATATCCCAGTAGGTATTAAATGTAGGACTAAGTTGAGGGATCTCACAATCTACCCACCTTATGAAATTTTGCCCCCGGAATTCCTACATTTAGCCAGTTGCTAGCCTTAGTACATGTCCTTCTTTGGCCCGTGACTGATAGCCTTAGCAAACGTCTCTATTCTAGCCCTGTGAGATCCTTCAAGTTTAGTCTCACATCTAATACCTATTGGTCTAAGATCCTGTTTATAAGTAGGAATGGACTATAGATCTTTAATTTGGTTAACTACTTTGAAAAAATGACTTAGCCCATTACATTGCACTTTGGGCTAGGTCGTTATAAATGGTATCAAATCATCCTGGTTTTGTATTAGATGGTAGGCTAGACTAGAGACGTTGGCTAAGCTGCCGATCACGAGCCAAAAGAAGGTCATGGGCTAGGGCTAGCAAAGGGCCCAGTGTAAGAATTTAAGGGGCGAAATTTCCTAAGGTGGGTGGATTGTGAAATCCCTCAATTTTAGTCCCACATCTGATACCTACTGGGCAAAAATCATGTTTATAAGTGGGAATGAACTATAGATCTTTAACTTGGTCAATCACTTTTGAAGAAATGACTTAGCCTATTACGTTGCACATTGGGTAGGGTCATTACAAGCCCATTATCAAATACAGAACCAGGTTGCTCTTACACAATTTGTAACGAATCGGCCAAGAGTACAACGTAATGGGCTATGTTTTTTTCAACAATGGTTAACTAAGTTAAAGATTTATAGTCCATTATCACTTATAAATAAGATCTAATCCTATTAGGTATTAGATGTGGGACGAAGTTAAGGGATCTCACAATCCTGTAATGACCCACCCGTTCTGAGCCACAAGCTAAGGGTTACTATATTAAACTAAATGTCTTATAAATTAATTTATTATTAATTTTTAAGATTTTAAACAAACCCATGACATGAAATTTAATATAACAAATGCTCGGAATTGTAAAACCCTGAAAAATATAACTAGGTTATATTTTAGGGCTTTGTAAACCTTAAAACAAACCATAAATAATATTTAATTAAATTAATTCTTAAAAATCAATATCACAAATTATCAATTAAATCCTTTAGAGTACAAGTAAAATAATTTTAAATAAGTTTTATATGTTAAATTTTTGGGATTTGGACCCATTCATATTAATTCAATAGTCAATTTTTTTTACTTCTTGTTACCACACAAATTGATATAATTATGAGTGATTACGTTCTTTTTTATAAAATTTAATTTAATGACTTCTTAAATTCCACACATATTAATAAAGTTTAATATAGTGACTTTTTGAATTGTACACATATTCTTTTATATAAAGGAGTGTTATGCAGATGTTAAATGAAACATCCTCTGGATAGTTTGTGGGCACATTTAACTCACAAAGGGAAGGCTTTAGGATCGTGTGTCATAATTGCGAGTTCATCATCACAATACCAGGTTCGTATATTACTTGAAATGTTATATTTTCTTATGTGGGAGTCTTAGTCGGCCTGAGCCCACAATCGACAGTCATGCACCGAGCGCAACCGGGGTCAAAGAATTTGCTCAACCCGACACAGGGCAGTACCCTTAAAAATTACTATGTGGTAGTCTCGACAATAGGCAACACCCTTAGAAAATTACGATGTGGGAGTCCCGAAACGGGGCAGCACCCTTAAAAATTACTATGTGGGAGTCCTGACACGGGGCAGCTCCCTTAAATACTTGCCCCCATACCGAAAGGGGTGACAGGGCACAGTGGCGCAAGACGGCTCATTATGCACTTGTGATACCGATAGGGTGAGCCAATGGCAAATATTGGTAATGTAACACCCCAAATCCGGGTCACGCTCTTGAACTGAACTGGCATGTTACAGGCCCGGTTAGGTTGGCTAACCCGAACCCAACTCGTGTGGATCTAATCTCGGCGTCTTAAGATGAAGATATGACTCACCATGCATGAATGAATGCACAAAACCCTAACATGATACTACATGAATGACATACAAACTAAATTACAGGCCAACAACAATTGTAATAAATCAATAAGAAATTCTAAAAATAAAATGGACAGAGTCTCCCCTAAAAGTGCAATTAGGGGCCACCCTATCAAAATAATGTATATAAACCTATATGCATATATCAACAATTTCATTTACACATAATCTAATCTACTGTATACTCACTCTGAAACTTGGGTCTCAACCCACCTATGCAATCTATTCACGGTTCATATTCTGTCATCATGTCTTAGCATTCAATCATGTCACATCGTCATGTCTTAGCATTTAATCATATCATTCTCAATGTAATAACATCATAAATAAAATATTAACCACTCTATCGACTGACGTGTGTGTAATCGACATCAGTGCTCCTCCGTTCAGGTTGACACATCCAACTTGTAATTGTCACTTACAAATAGTATAAAAATATCAGTAACAAGCGTTATTGGTCCAAAATATAACTATAACAAACTGGCTATGAGAACAAACTCTCATATGAAAGAAAACAATCATTTACTCCTCATGAACACTCTCGAAGGGCACCTATTGAGGAGCCACTAGGCTGCAGACCCGATAGCATCCTGAACTGTCTGCTTTGCTGATGCCTCTCTCAGTGTTTTTCTCATTTCATTTTTCTGTGGACCTTTGGGACTACATGCATATCCTAAGCCCTCTCCTTACCTCCATAATTCTCCTAGTTGTGAGTACGAAGGACGAGTACTCTCAGGCAGTCGCCTTTAGTACCCTTCAAACCTCAAGTTTGGACATGCGCTGTACTAAATAGTACCCGTAAATCTTCACATTCTCTGGGTGTGAGGAACTCAAACGTGGAGTTATTAGGATCCCTCAAGAATGGAACAGTCTGCTCACTAATCCAAAGCCCGCTTTGACTGCCACGACATCCACTCATGGTACGTAAAGTCAGTTTCTCCATCTCTCGTCTCACTGAAAACTCGATAAAAATATATATATATATATCGGCTTGGGAAAAGATTTATATAATAGGCCCGAAGGCAACGTGTGGTGGATCTTGTTTTCGAAATCATCCTCGAGGGACCTCATCCTCGAGGGTTTATTAATCCGGAAAACTGTTCGGCTAAATAGCCCGAGTTAAGTGGGATCCGATCCAAACGCCACTTAACCCGTCGAAAAAATAATAAAATAAACACACACATAAAGAGAGCGTAAAACTGAAACGAGTCCTAAATGGACCTACTAGAAGCTTCAAGTGTGTCCTCGCATCTAGGCGGCGAGCTCCTACTCCGTACCTACACATCAAAACTAAATACTAATGCCCGCTAACTAAATGATGCATCCAACTCAATGAACATAACACACAACACAATCATCAACCATCACAATAAACAATCAAATAATCATAAAAGTGAATAATCCTAACTCATCCTATTTATACCAATTTTATTGTATTTTTCTAAGTTACATCGTGGTCACTTATCATTCTTCGACTCGATCTACCTCATTAGATCACTTACTATTCATTCACAATTACTCAAATCATACAATCATTACTTCATCCGTAATTAGGCATTAATCATTAACTAATCAATCCAATCATGATGTGCTAACAATCATCAATTTTAAATGATCAAATTGAAGGTAATTATACCTCGCGTCGTCGACAATCGGTGACGGCTAGGGTTTTATCAGTGCATCTCGAAGCTTGAATTCGGCACTCATCGGTCGTTCGAAGTTTATCAAGTTCAACTGGGTGAGTCCCGTGGAAGATCCAGCGAATTCCAGCAAATCTAGTTTTCTGGCACCTTCTGGCGGCAGTTGTCGGCAGTGTCTACTGGCTGGATAGGGGTCATATTGGGTAC
This sequence comes from Piper betle, assembly GCA_033002965.1. Taxonomy (NCBI): domain Eukaryota; kingdom Viridiplantae; phylum Streptophyta; class Magnoliopsida; order Piperales; family Piperaceae; genus Piper; species Piper betle. The sequence continues at coordinate 42,204 of JAURVB010015046.1, forward strand.
CATTATAACTAGCTCGGAGAGCCCGACGCGTCTACAACGTCGAAACAGTTGGTGGGGGTGGCGGCTCTCCGGAAAAAGCTAAAACAGGGCGGCAGTGATGGGTGACTAAATCCGGCCGGCCTGGGTGGAGATGGGTTTGGATCTGGTCGGGAAGCTCATTGGAGGGTTGAAGGCCGAGACGACCACCCAATCGCGGGGGCAGAATCAGCAACGGAAGCACGGTGCAAAGGTGCGGCTTCCTCGCATTGCGGCAGCCAAATGGTGGCAAGGCCTGGTCGAGACAGCACAGCAACGCCGTGGCGGGGCTAGGTGGCACCGATTTGCTGCAGGGTGGCGTCCACGGTAGTGTCGGCAACGCACATGGGGGTGTCATTAGGGCAAGGGTTTGGGTGAGGAAGGAGAAAAGGTCGGGGGTGTTTGGTTGCAAACTCGTAAATAAGGCTTGACTCGACCTCGTCTCGAGTTAAGAATAATAACTAAGTCGTCGTAAATCCTAAAAAATATCCAAAAAAATTGGGAAAAATCCCATAAAATAAAACAAACATCTCAACATCATAATGACATGCCCTAAAACTAACAACCCACCCAACTACCCATAACGTGTCCTAACGCAGTAAATGGCCTAAACTAATTTCACGATCCACTATATATAAAAATAATAGAAAAAATAATTGGCATACTCTCATATATTCTGATAACTCATTCTTTTGCCATGTTCATGACGTTATCATCATATACTTGGGTACACATGACCCTCATAGCTCATACACACAACCGGCATTGGCTCAGTACATGTGTTCTAAAACCTACTCGACTCAAAAATAACGGCCGTACCAACCGGTTTTGAATATAAAACCCTGACTCGAATCGCGGGTTTTACAGGTAATACAAGTTGAGGGCCATGTAGCGTGCAAACATGGGATTGTAGCTAGATGGGCAGCCACCCTCCCAACATATTAAGAGATCAGTATAGGCTCATAATCAATAAAAGACGTAATTAATGATGTTGTAGAATATATTAATTTTTTCTTGTAAGTATATGACTTAGTATTTTTATCACTAATGTGAAATTGCCTCTGCAGGTATGAGCATGGAATGATGGGTAGAGTCAAGACACCTGGAGGACTTTGTTATTGGACTATTCTTTTTTTTAGATTGTTTGCATGGCAGTGGGATTTTGGTTCGGTTCATGGGGCTTAGATTAGTCTGAGCATTTATTATATTATATTTTATGTCATGGGTTTTTTAAAATCTTCACATTTAATAGAAAAATTAATTTATGAGACACTTAGTTTCATATAGTAACTCTAGCTCGTGGCTCGAAATGGGTATGTCATTACAGGTGGTATCAAGCTGTGTTTCCCACGGAACCATGTAAATCAATCATTACCTTGTTTAAAGTCTAAGAGTCCACTGTCCCAAGGGTAAAATTTCTTTTATATAAGAATTAATCATTCTTTTATAGAATTAATTTTCATTGTTTTAGATGGTAAGTAATTATGGGTGTGCCACTTATGTGTCAGGCTAAGTGCATGTGACACTTAAACCAATGAGCGTATATGAGATGCCTTTACAATCAGAGGTGTTATCTAGGTAGTATGGGTGTAAGAGACACCTGTGTGGTATGGATGATAGTGTCATGGAACAGTGTGCCCTACTTTTAGCTATGCATATGAGTGTCAATGCTTAAATTGAGAAAAAAATTGTAAATCGTGATTTTTTAAAAATCAAAATTTTACAAGAAAATGTAAAGATATTTAAATAACTTTTATAGAGCTAGATAGAAGTAAACCAATGCATAAAGAAAAAATGCCTAAGATAGGATAATAAGAAGTTAGATAAATAAGTAATTTTCTCTTATAAGCCTATTATATTTTTTAGGGCAAAAATTTCCAATTTGGGGAGATTGTAAAACCCCAATTTTTCTCCTTATGGCCTTACTATATTTTTGAGGATGAAAATTCCCAAGCTGGGGTGATTGTAAAACCTCGAAAAAAATAATTAGGTTATTTTTATGGTTTTGTAAATCTTAGAACAAACTATAAATAATATTTAATTAAATTAATTCTTAAAAATCAATATAAAAATTATCAATTAAATCCTTTATAGTACCAATACAATAGTTTTAAATAAGTTTTATATGTTAAATTTTTGGGATTTGGACCCATTCACATTAATTCAATAGTCAATTTTTTGACTTTTTGTTATCACACAAATTGATATAATTATGAGTGATTACACTCTTTTTTATAAAATTTAATGTATTGGCTTCTTGAATTTCACACATATTAATAAAGTTTAATATACTGACTTTTTAATTATACACATATTCTTCAATATAAATGACAGTTATGCTAATGTTAAATGAAACATCCTCTGGATAGTTTGTGGCCACATTTGACTCACAAAGGGAAGGCTTTAGGATCATGTGTCATAGTTGCGAGTTCCTCATCACAATACGAGGTTCGTATAATTACTGGAAATTTGGGAGTCTCAGTCGGCCTGAGCCCACATTCGACCACCATGCGCCAAGCGCAACCGAGGTCAAAGAATTTGCTCAATCTGACATAGGGTAGCACTATAACACCCTGTTCCAGTTCACCCATGAACCGACCCAGAAATGTCACCGGCGACCGAACTATTCGCTAAACTACTCAATTCGGTTAAGCCGACCCAGATCTCCCCTCAGTGTCTTAAAATTGTAGTGCAAGTATATAATGCGTGAATGACCCTACGTGCATGCCATGATATGCTATTGTGCACAAACAAAATAATCGTGAAAATAGGTTCAAAAATAATAAATATTTATTCGATATAATTCCAAAACATGAAATTTTTATTTCACTTACATTCTAGTTTCATTTCATAGGCTAACATTCATAGCATTGCACAGAATAATTTAAAACAATCTCATCATTTGCACAGCTTAGAATTTATTATTTCCATTCATTACGTGATGCAAGTTCATGTGTTCAACAGCTTTACTACTCCTCTGCAGTTCTGACAGCACTCAGTCCTTGAGATTCTCACCTACATATATAATAGAAAACCATCAGTAACGAGTGTTACCGGTCTAAAAAATAACTAATATCAAACTGGTTATGAGAGCAAAGTCTCATATGAAAGAAAACATCACATGAAATATCTGAAGGCATCTACTAAAAGCATTTTTATCATTTCACCTTCTCATTCACATTCTTCCATACCCCCTTGCGTAGGCTGTCAAAAATTACTACCATACCCACTTGCGTAGGTTGTCGAAAAAATTGCGAAAAGTACATATATATATATAGGTCTAGGTAGGGATTTATAAAATAGGCCCGAAGGCAACTCTTGGTAGATCTTGTTTTTGAAAACATACTCGAGGGATCTCATCCTCGAGGGTTATTAGTCTGGAAGATCGATCGATTAAATGACTTGGGTTAAGTGGGATCCAATAAAATACCACTCAACTCGTCCAACAATCTGTAAAAATAAATTGTGATAAAATAGAGCAATAGATTAGGGCGAGTCCTAAACAGACTTGGTAGAAGCTCCAAGCAGGTCCGCGTGCCTAGGTGGCAAGCTCCTACTCCGTACCTACACATTAAATCTAGACGCTAACGCCCGCTAACTAAATGATGCATCAACTCAACATGAACATCACACTTACAATGCGGTCATTATCTAACAATAGTCAAACAATCATCAATAAAAATATCACATCCTATTCATCCAAATTTTATTACAATTTTTCTAAGTTACATTGCAATCAATTAGCATGCTCAGATTTACTTTACTTAATTTGATTACTAATAATCATTCACTACTAATTAAATCATGCAAATCATCACTTAACTATAATCAAACATTCATCATAACAATTAATCAATCCTTGGATGCTGTGCTAATAGATATCAATTTTAAATAATTAAATCAAATAAAATTTTATACCTAATTGTTAGTCACACGGCGATGGCCTGCTCGAGTGAGGATTGTGAGGAAGAAGGAAGAAAGAAAAAGAAGAAGAAAGAAGTTGAGTGAGAAAGATGATGGTGACTGAATGACAAAAGTGTAAAATGTATATATGTCAAAGAAAAACAAATGGTCGTCTAAGAAAACGAATGGTTGTTTAGAAAAATGAATGGTCATCTAAGAAAATGAATGGTTGTTTAGAAAAATAAATGGTCGTCCAAGAAAACGAATGATCGTCTAGAAAACAAATGGTCATCTCGTAATTTGACTTGACTCTGACTTGAGTAAAAAATAATACTAACTCAAAATAATTCTAAAAAATACAAAAAAATAAGGAAAAATTAATGCACATCAATGATATGCTCCATAACTAATAACCCATCCAAATTACCCATAATGCACCCTAATACGTAATTCGGCCTAAAAATAATTCTACCAATTAATTAAAATAAATGAATAAAAGTCTAGCATACTCTCATATATTCTGATAACTTATTATGTTGTTGTCTTAGTGGCGTTATCATTATATACTTGGGCACACATGACTCTCATGGTTCATAACACAAGACTGGCCTCGGCTTAGTATGCGTGTTTTGAAATTGATTAGACTAAAATTAGTGGTCAAAGTGACCGGTTCAGACTATAAAACCCTAACTCGGGTCGTGGGTTTCACATTCTTACCTCCTTATAAAAATTTCATCCTCGAAATTTTAATCGAAAAGGGTTTACTCTAGTAGCTATCCACAAAATCCGTGATCTGAAGCGTACCTATCACATCTGCTTTATCCTCGAGTGCTTCAACAATTGTTGTTGTGTCCCTCCCACTGCCACTGCTGGTGCAGAAGTGGACGGTCCTACTGGTGGTATCATCGGCATTCCTTTTAGATCCAAATTTGTCTGTTCTTGTCCTGTCATGACAGCCATTATTCCTTTCTGTTTTAGATCCCTTTGTTGTTGTAATGGGGGAGCTGGAAGTATTAGTCATTGTGGCGGTGCTGGAAGGGCCTGATGTTGGTGCTGAGTAGGCAAACATTCTTTTGCTTGGTGTCCTAGTTGACCACATCTAAAAAGTTGATCTGTATTCCTGAGCTTGATCATCCATAGCCTTCATATTCGACTAAAGCATTTGTTCGACTTCTCTCTTTGCTCCCTGATTTGGCTGGTATGGCCTCAGATGTTGCTCCCTCTGGTCAACATCTAAGCAACGTCGAGTAGCTATAACTTGTTCTGCCTCGCCTACAGCTCTCACAACATCACAAAGGTAGCAAACTTCCTATCCCAATAGGCCATCCTGATCTCATGATAGAGGCCTTCATAAAATCGTTCTATCCTTCTTCCCTCAGTAGAGACCAAATCCGGTGCCAATCTCTCCAAAGCTTACCTGGTCTCGTATTGCACCACTATCATAGGTCCTTGCCTCAATGTCTGGAATTCCCACTCCTTCATCTTCTTGATATTAGGTGGAAAGTACTTTCCATCAAATTCCATTCTGAATTCTTTCCAAGTGATGTCCTGGGGTTGACAGTGAGCAAATGTGGAATTCTGCACTGAATCCCACAATACTCTAGCTTCATCCTGGAATGCCCCTGCAATGATGTGTACTGTGTGCTCCATCGGGCACCCCATACTTCCAAACACTCCTATGGCTAATGATATCCACAGGAATGCCTCCTTTGCATCCAACTTCCCAAAGAAAGGTCGTCCACTATTGTTCATGAACCTTTCGTACTACCATAGTTTTAGATTCTTTGCATCCATTGACCTGTTCGATCCTTTTCCTTGTTCGTACTGTGGAAATTGTGGTCCTGTACTTGTAGCTCCACTTCTGCCCACAGTTTGGCCACTACCTGCTACTATGGGTCCATTGACGTCTGGTCTCATCCTTGCCTCAAGTGGATTAGACAAAGGAGCTGTTGTTGGAGTAGCTCTTTGTTGTAGTGGTGGAGGAGGAGGCGGCGGTGGAGCGCCCATGTGAACTGCTGGCTCTCCTTGTACCTCTTCATCCATTGCTGGTCTCTTCTCTGTTCTAGCTACAGAAAGGGCTATTTGCCTGAACTCTCTCCTGAATTCCTCCCCATCTTGCTGCATTTGTCTCCTAAATTCCTCCTGACTTTGCTGCATTTGCATCTAAGCTTCAGCCAACCTGGCAATTGCTGTGTCTCTCTCCTGTCGACTATTTTTGGTGCGGTAACTGTCATGATGACTGCCTCGGTGATGGCTCTTACCATGTTGGCTAGTTGAAACTGGCACACTAGCCTCTACTGGTGGCATGGTAATAATCCTTGGTTGACTGGAGGTTGCATCACTGTGAACATGGCTAGGATTGTCCTGTCTGACCAATGGAGACGATGGGGTCCTTATCTGCATCCAACGGGTCAGTGTCACCATCCTGCAATAAATTTTTGATTTGATCTGTTCACCCTGTCACACCACCATTCGTAAGAAAATCTGCAAAAAAATTTAATAAGATAGAAAAATACCTATCAGAACCACTCGGAGTAGCTTTTGCACACATGCGATCTGTATTATATCTACCATTTTAATCAACCAAGGGTTTGCTCTGATACCATGTTGTAACACCCCATTCCGGTTCACCCATGAACCAACCTAGAAATGTCACTGGTGACCAAACCGTTCGCTGAACTACTCGATTTGGTTAAGCCAACCCGGATCTTCCCTCGGTGTCTTAAAATGGTTGTGCACATATATAAAGCATGAATGACCCTACGTGCATGCCATGATATGCTATTGTGCATAAACAAAATAATCGTGAAAACATGTTCGAAAATAATAAATATTTATATCAATATAATTCCAAAACATGACATTTTTTATTCACTTTCATTTTAGTTTCGTTTCGTAGGCTAACGTTCATAGCATTTCACAGAATAATTTAAAACAATCTCATTATTCGCACAGCTTAGAATTCATTATTTCTATTCATTACGTGATGCAGGTTCATGTGTGCAACAGCTTTACTACTACGCAGTTCTGATAGTGCTCAGTCCTCGAGATTCTCACCTACGTATATAATAGAAAAACATCAGTAACGAGTGTTACCGGTTTAAAAAATAACTACTATCAAATTGGTTATGAGAGCAAACTCTCCTAAGAAAGAAAACATCAAATGATATTTTTGAGGGCATCTACTGAAAACATCTTTCTCATTTCACTTTCTCATTCACATTCTTCCATACCCACTTGCGTAGGCTATCAAAAATCACTACCCTACCCGCTTGCATAGGTTGTTGAAAATCACTACCATACCCACTTGTGTAGGCTATCGAAAAAAATGCAAAAACTACATATATTTAGGTCTAGGTAGGAATTCATAAAATAGGGCCGAAGAAAACTTGTGGTGGATCTTGTTTTTGAAAACATACTCGAGGGATCTCATCCTTAAGGGTTATTAATCCGGAAGTGTAAAGACCGTGGAGAATTTTTATTTTCTAATATATTCGACTCGGGCAGGGAAGGATCGAACGTTAGAGAATTAATATTAATTATATTATATTCTCTACCCAGTTAAGTCTACCCAGTTAAATATTTTATTCTTTACCCGGTTACCCGGTTAAAGGAATAAAATACGGGTATTGGTGTGTTTCCACAAACCCTAGCCGTCATTTCATTTTATAAAGGACGTCCTCCACCCTAGCCTTGATTCGGATTTTCTTCTCCTCTTCCTTGCCGGCGTGTCTCCTTCCTTGCTTAGGTATTCTTCCTATCTCCCTCTTCTTAATTTTCTTGCATGCATATTTTAATAATAAACTTTATAATCGTGAGGATTAAAGTTTAAAATAAAAAAAGAAACTAAACAAAAATTAAACTTTAATTCGGCCGACAAGTCCCCTGTTTCGGTGAGATGGGGAGGCACAGGCAAAGTCGCCGGGAAACGGTGGCGAGGGTCGTTCCGACGTCGGAAGATGATCCTACCCTCTTCGTCGATCAGTGTAGTGCAGGGTCGATCTCGCGTGTGTGGATGTCGGCCTGGGGTGGTAAATGGTCAAAAACAGTAGCGGCGGCAAAAACAGGGGCGACGGTGGTTGAGGAAGAAATCTGGCCGTCCTGGGTGTCGACGGGTTGCAATATGGCCGGGGAAGGTAGATAGGTGGTCGAGGGTGACGAGGCGACCACCCAATTGAGGTGGCGACGCTCGCCGGCGGTGGAATCGCCGACGCGACGCGCCGCTAGGAAGGTGATGCGGGCATCGCCGCGGCTGGAAGATGGCCGGAGTTGGCCGGGGTGACACCGCAAGGGCAGGGCAGGGCTGGTCGACAATGATTGACGGTGGCCGGAGGTGGTCGGCGGCGGCGGCGACGCTGGAGGGCGCCTGGAGTCGGGAACAGAGCATGCCGGAGAATTAGAAGATGAAGGGCGGTGGCAAATTCTGTAAATAATTGTTGACTTGATACCGACTCGAGTTAAAAATAATACAATCTCGTAATAAATCTTTAAAAATAATTATTTTAACGGGTTATAGGGAAAAGTTACTAAACTAATTAATTATTGGACGAAGTTGACTTGGACATAAGTAATAAAAATACGGTAATGATAAACGGTCGATAATTAATCGGCGTAATAAAAGCGATAAAAAAAATTATAACTGAAGGAATATATATTAATAATAGTAATTAAATATTTGTGCATAAGTTGATAATTATTTTATTATTTGTTAAGTGTTAAGTTGTAACGACCCGCCATTTTTCACGATATTGTGGGCCTAACTGGCTAGGTGTTACTCAAATTAAAGTAATTATGTCAAACATTTTTTATAAATAATAACATATATAAAGATCCCACAGTCTTGGACCGTTTCCCAGCAGCCACACTTATTTCGCA
>JAURVB010015047.1:0-108963 GCA_033002965.1 Piper betle
CAGGAAAAAATTCTGCGCCAAGATTTAATCCACACCTTTGGTATAATCTAACGGTGTAAAATAAACGGAGCCCACGTATCTTCCACCCACCTCCCCCACTACATCTGCCTTCCACCTCCCACCCCTCCACGCAAATACAGCCGCAAAACAACAAATGCCAAAAAGCGCGGGAAAACGCTCCACCGACCTCCGATCTCATTTTGCTCAAGATTTTCAGGTCTGTCCTTCTCGAACTGATCATCCCATTCTGCTCAAGATTCCGAGCATTTTTTATGGTTTTTTGATCCGTTGCGGAGGGGGTGGGTTGAAATTGCAGAGGGGGTTTTGGGCATGGAATCGTCCCATTGGGCGGCATGTGGAGGATGAATCTTTGGTTCTGGAGCTTCTGAGGTACAAGATGAGGTGGCCATTGAAGAAGTTTAATGGGATTGGGGACGTCCATGATATCTTTGCCATTGGTCCTTGGGATGCAGCTGGCAAGGGAAAGTTTTGATCTTTTGGCGGCGTTAATGTACAACTAAATTAATGATCTATATCTGGCGTCAATGGATTTTATTTGATTGTTTTAGTTGAAATGTGTTTCTCTGTTGATTATAGGTTGGTTGCATTCGTGGTAGGTTATATGGCATGATAGTATTTTGTTCAAATTCTGCTTCCTCTTTGATTTTAGCCACAATCTTTTATGGGTCATCTTGTTTCTTAATTTCTGGTCAAGGTTGTTGAAGTAGTTTATATTATTTGGGTGATTCGATGTTAAGCTTTTGTCATCATTTTTTTGATGGTTTATGATAGCCAAGATAATGGCGTGTATGATTATGGTCCCGACATTGGAAGTCACCAATGATTCCTATCAGATGAAGTCACAATTAGAAAGGCAATTCAATAATTTTGGACGAATTTGATCAAATCATGGTTTATATGTTTCCAGTCATCAGTGAGAAGAGGGAATTGTATTTGTGCACTTTGGATATTGGCCGCTTCTGGCTGCGAGAAAGATGGGAAAAAATTGGCCGAAGTAAAGAAGGCCATGGGAGGGTTTTTCAGATCAAGGTCAAGACTTTACAGAACTAAACCTATTCCAGACCAGTGAACTCTAAAAGTACGTATGGTTGAAATTGGGGCTAGTGGTCTCCATTTTTAAGTATTTGAACATCAATATTCACTAATGCACCTTACAAAATATTATGAAAAATCTCCAAAGCTTAATATTCTCTGTAACCCCTACAGAAATAACGTTTTTGGTCTAAACATACCAAAGTCGTTCTACAAAGTGGTGATCTCTATAAAATCTACAGAAATAACGTAGGCTTGTTTCAAGACTCTGTTTCACAACAAAATTCGGAGTATAATGGGATTGTTGAAGTAATCAAAAAATATTGTCCCAAAATTGAAAAAGAGAAAACCATGATACTCTGCATTGGCTATGACGAAACGTGACTTTCCATTATAAACAGCATTTCCATGATCAGAACAATATTCGCATGCCGCTTTAGATCAAATGTGTTTCAAGACCGCAATTGGTGATAATAATCTCGGAATAAGGCCGGTTGAATCCTCTTTCTGCAACTACAACCCTTTTTCTCCAATCAGTTTGGCCACCCTGTGTACACAAACAAACATCACAAACAGCAAAGCTCAAACACAAACAGCAAAGCTCATCACAAACATTAATCTAAGACTAAGATATCATCAACATCATAACATTATAGAATAAACGATGATTTATAGAATTGACGAATTTATGATAATAGATATGATGACCTAAAGTAAGGAGAGCTACTGACTCCCTCACAGTCATCACTATGCTCATCTTCTCCACCACCTCCATCCCTTCCACCACTTTTCCGATCACTAGCACCAACGAATCCAGCTCCAGGGAATCTCGGGTGACGATGACGAATTCCGTCCCATTGGGCTCTGCTCCAACCACCTCCTTGTCGATCTCCAACTTCCCATTCTTTGCCACTACCTTCAACTTCGACGGGTCTCGCACCAGCAGCCAGCCTCTCCCGCCACATTCTTCGTTCCCGGGCAGCTCTCGTACCTCCTCCTCCACAAGTCGACGAGGTAGCCAGCGGGCCATCTCGGCGTCGACGCCGAAGGGCCGGACGCTGGCGTGTTGGATGTAGCCGGGCATGAGCTTGACGAACTCCTTCCTCCGGTAGCTCGCCCCGGATACTCCGGTGACCAGCTTCGAGAACCTGGCATCGCCAGCGGGTGCTTGGTCGGCATAGAGCCCGACCACTACGCGACCCACTGGCTCGCCGTCGATGGAGATTTCAAAAAAGCTCTTTTGGCCGTAGCGATGCTCTCCGGTCGGCATTGGTCTTCTTCGCTGGCATTGGGGACGGAGACATCCTCTGCTTTGGCGGCGGCGGATCCGGCGAGGAGGAGAGAAGACGACGGCCACAGGAGAAACAGGTCCCAGCGGGATGGGGAGATCTCGAGCTTGAGCTTGAACTTGAGGTGGTCATCGTGTTGTGGTGGTGAGGAGTGGCTCTTCTGGTGGGAAGGGGATGGTTGGAGAAGAGGTGAAGAGATGAGGTCAAGGCGGTGAGAGGCGTGGAGGCGGTGGGAGGCGGAGGCGGTTTGGAGAGGCTCGGCACTGCTGCAAGGGTTTGATCCTGCCGTCCTGATGAACGAACGGCCAGGATGAAAAGTGGCGCAGGTAAAGATTTCCTGATTTTATACACACAATTGACCACTCCACTCGAGTTACAGGTTTTACATGGGCATGGGCTGCCAAATCGTCAAGGGGACAACAGTGTCTTCGATAGCGTGGAAAGTGGGCGTTCGGACCCCACTAAATGTTTGGCAAGTGCAGCTCTTGATCTTTATTAGTCAGGTAGGAGACACAAGCGGTGCACCGCACAACTTATGACAAGAAAATAAAAAGTTGTAATCTTCATGTACTACATATTTTTTTTGTCAATCTCCATGCAACATTTACTAGCACCGACTAGCCCCCAACCAGCTCTTCCCTTTCGTCTTAACAGCAAGACGTTGAAATGTGCCTTATCTGCAGACTAGAGGACCCAGATTATCCCAAAGTACCACATCTTCTGATCATCTTCACAGTGGTGAAGGGCAGATCAAAGACCGAGCAAGATAATTACTGCTTATTGTTGGATGGTGGGGTTGACTTGAGTTGTCGGATCAGACTTCAACCCAGAAAGCAAATATTGGAAAAGATTTCCCAGCCTAGCTTCCAGCTGCCCAGAGAGAGAAGTGGCCATTGGATGAAGTATGTACACAAGTTAACAGTTATTAGCCTTTGAAACATAATTTTGGAATAGAAATGGTGATAATGAGGAGTGCTGTGTGCCCACAATGCATGTGTGTCATAGCAGTGCCCTTCTTTATTGCGAGCACGAGGTCTGATGATTTTTCTTCAAACGAGATGAGGGAGAGGGAGACAATGCACTTCATCACTTCCAATTTTCTTTCTTTTTCTGTTTTTTTCTTTCAATCTAGTGTTTTAGGGGAGACCAGACGTCATTACTTCACTTTCCAACCATCTTTCCTAGCTCAACCACCAATTGTGACCAAATCTAACTTTTCATCAAAATTGCAAAACTAGAAACATGGCTGTCAATGATGATAACAGTGACTAGCGCCTACTCTACTACTTGGCAGAGAGTAATGCTTTGGGTGCATAGCTGCTGCTCCATGAGTGAACTCTGAACACTGGATACACCAGTGGACAGTTTGGTGGCAAATGCCCAGTACAACATTAACTTTACACATGCACAGTGGATGAAGGAAGAAGCTTTGAATGCTTCCTAACAGCTCCCCCGACCTAAACAGGAGGGTTGTCCACTATTAATACTCACTTCTCTGCTCCCTCCCCATATCTAGGCAGGTGAACACTTTGTGTGAAGATAAAGAGAAGGGTAGCACAAGATGGTGAGAAGCAGAAAACCCAGAAGCTTCTCATTGCTGCTGTTGGTCTTGTTCTCTGCTTTCATAGTTGGTAATGGGCAGGACACAAAGCTAGTCCCTGCCATTATCACCTTTGGAGATTCTGCTGTGGATGTGGGCAACAACAATTATCTTCACACCATTATCAAGGCCGATTTCCCTCCTTATGGGAGGGATTTTACTAACCATGCACCTACTGGGAGATTTTGCAATGGCAAACTCGCTACTGATATAACAGGCAAAATGTCTTGTTTTGGTCTTTACGGCAAGTTGGTCGTTTGTTTTTTGGTACTTACTTGTAGTGTGTTATTTGCAGCTGATACTCTGGGTTTCACTTCTTATCCGCCTCCATATCTGAGCCCCCAGGCCTCTGGCAAGAACCTTCTCAATGGGGTGAATTTTGCTTCAGCTTCTTCTGGCTATGATGATAAAACTGCACTTGCTTATGTAAGCCCTCTTTGAATTAATCACCAAAGTTCTACTTTTTACTTTTTTATTTCCATGCAGAACAGAGTAAGTAATATTTTTTGTTGGTTCTTTTGTAGCATGCTATTCCTCTTACCCAACAGGTGGAATACTTCAAGGAATACCAATCGAAATTAGCACAGGTTGCTGGAAGCAGCAAGGCTGCTTCAATTATCAAAGATGCATTGTATGTAGTGAGCTTCGGCAGTAGTGACTTCGTGCAAAACTATTATGTCAACCCCATTCTTTACAAGTCCTACTCACCTGATCAGTACTCTGATATGCTTGTAGCAAATTTCAAAGGGCTTATTAAGGTATGTTACACAACAAAAAATGAACCTCTAAATCTTCTTCATTAAGTAGCTTTAGAAGATATCATCATAACCATTAATCATCTATTGCTTATCTTAGATTATATTAGGAGAATTTCTTATCTTGCATTGGTAAATCTATTAATAATTTAGGAGAAGAATCATATGTAAAACCAGTGCTAGCCTTTTAATCTGTGATCGTTGTGCTTTTTGTAGTGGGTGTTGGTATGTAAATATGATTCTTTGTGTGTTTGATAGAACCTCCATGGACTGGGAGCTAGAAGAATTGGAGTAACATCCCTTCCACCGCTTGGGTGCTTGCCGGCTACAATTACTCTGTTTGGTTATGGAAGCAACAGCTGTGTGACCAGAATCAACAGTGATGCTCAGAATTTCAACAGGAAGCTCAATTCTGCTGCTAATGGACTTCAAAGTCAGCTATCTGGCCTCAAGATTGCAATTTTTAATATCTACAATCCACTCTATGACCTTGTCAACAATCCTTCCAAACACGGTAATTAGCATATCTCTTCCTACTTAATCTGAGTTTTTTTCTGGTTTCTTTGTCATTTTATACAGAAAAATCAGAAGCAAGTTATATGCTTTTTCTTCTCTCTTCGATTAGCATGAAAGAAATAAAATGGTTATCCGTTTATAGAGGAGTTTGCGATTAGATGCAATTCCACTGAGTGGTCCTCGTAAACAGTTTCATCACGATGAAATTTCTTATCAGGAATCAAGAAAGGGGAAGTTTTTTTGAAAAAATTACATCTCATATTTATATCATGAATAACTCTTTGTAAATGATACCATAAAAAATTTTCATAGATTTTATGTTTTTTTGTGCCAACAAAACAAGGATTAGTGAATGAGAACTTATTAACCCCACCCATAATACTTAAAAAGCAGAAACACATAAATATTGGTTAAAACATATTAAAAATAGATTATAAACATTGAGACTGTTGGCCTACTTGATTCAATCAATGTCGGAGTATACGAAACAACCAAAACCCAAAATCCCGTTTTCATAGAAGGCATATGCAAACTCCTAACATGCTTGCACTTTGAATACATATATCTACTAGCCAGCTTGCTTTCTGCATGTACCTCCTGATTATTTGTGAACTGAATTGGGTATACATTATTTGGTTCAGGATTTGCGGAAGCTCGGAAGGGTTGCTGTGGGACAGGATCTGTGGAAACATCAATCTTATGCAACCCCAAGTCACCAGGAACATGCAGCAATGCCACCAACTATGTTTTTGGGACAGTGTTCATCCTTCTCAAGCAGCAAACCAAGTATTAGCCGACTCCCTTCTTGAAGAAGGAATCGTCCTCATCACCTAGAGACCATGCCTTTCTCTGAAAACGTATATGTAGCAGTCTTTCCACCTGAAATCCACAATAAGCTCATCTGCTATGTATCCCTATTTGTTTTCGTTTGATTTTCTCTTCTATACTTGTTTTATTATTGGGAGTTGAGTGTCAGCAACGAGTACTACGTACAATGTAGCCCAGCGTGAATTGTATTCTTATGCCATGGAACTTGTGATGTATTGTTGGCCATATGTTAAATCATAGGTGAGAACAAACTCTTTACTAACCCCCTTACGCTAAAACACTTAATTTTTCATCGCATTTTATTTTAGCCTTTGTACATTGAGGTTGATTCTGGTCTCTATTTAATTTAATAATTCAATTATTATTAATTAATATAGGAAAAGTTAGGAACATAACTCTATCCTGATTAGTAATATTAAAAAAATTGATGAGTTTTACCTATATATTTATAATCTTATTACTGAAATTAAAATTTATTATTTAATAATGCATACTTAATTTAAGATTTTATTTCATTAAATAATTTATTGTTAGAAAAAAACTCGGAGTATAAATTTGTCAAAATTAAAATTCTTAAAAAATGATAACATCTATTTAATTATTAAAACTTTTCTTAAATTTAAAATTTCACTTATTAGCAACTATCAAATTAGAATTATTACTTATTTTTAATATAAAATTAAAATTACTTTAAATGCTTTTACTGTACCATTGTGTTCTAAAAATAATCTTTTTTTATTAAAGTTATAAGGATATTCAGTAAATGTTTAGGCTCTTCGCGAAAGATGTGATTCTATAGTTGCATGGCTCGGACTAGTGGGCCCCCACCCCTAACTATGGACAGGACCCCAATGGGCCCAATTCATGTGGCAGGCATCCTTCCGGTCTACAGATTATATCCAAAGAAGGTCTGAACGTTTCTTTATTCTTTAGCAGGCACAGATGTTTGAGGGCACTCGCCGGCCGCCAACATATAATCCCAAACAAATAACCAACAGAACTTGAACAGAAATTCTTTTTCATGCGAAGATCAATTGAAGCAATGTGATAATTGATCGGAGATAGCAATGGGTTCCATTGAAGGTGAAGATGTTAAAGGAGTGACGAGGTTAAAGGAGTAAAGATGGCTGTTGTAAGGCCGATTGAAGGCTGGTGGATGAAGGCAACGTCGATGGCCAGTCGTACCAGAGATGGTGGAGATGAGATCTGCTGTGGTGGATGTTATTTTTTTCTTGAGAGCGTTACGAGTTTTGGGGAGAAGAGTCATGGAAGTGGAGAGAGTAGGGAGAAAGGGGTTTAAGGGGGCCGGCTCGGTCTCTAAAAGAAATAAAAAGCGGAGATAACTCTGTTTAGGAATAGTTTTGTAAAAAATTTAAAAATTATGTAAAAAAGTTATAGGCGAGTGTTGGATGTTGGACGTATATATGTATATAATTGTATCATATGCTGTTATTATTAAGGCATGACCTAAATTAAATTGATCTGTTAAAGTTAAGGTTAATGGGTCATTAATATTTAATAAAATATATGGAGATATCATATATTTAAGATGAGTATGGATAAATATGTTTAGATACCGTTTTCTTAATCTCTAATTTATGATGGGTTAAATTGGAATTATGAAAAATAAGGATAAATACGGTTATAAGGATAAATACGGTTATGGTCCCCGAATTCGCACCGTAGTTTTTCTTTTCTGGTATCCCATCATCCAGAAACTCTGGTTTTGAAGAACAGGTGCTGAATCTGGAAGATCAAACCAGAAGAAATCAAAGAATTGCTTTACTATTATGGATCCAGGTACGCTTCCGTTATTAAATTTATTTTCTTGATGATTTGATATGAAGAAGGCTTTATTGATGATGGTTTTATCATCTATATAATTTTGGTTAAAGTTTAAAGTTTTGTTGATTCAACAAGTGGTATCAGAGCAACTTCATATTAAATCATTGAGAATTAATTGATTTATGTTTATTTTATTTTTGGAATGAGTCAATCATTCAATACTTGTTTGTATGGGAAAATTTTATGGTTCGAATTTACAGTATTCCCTTATTCACCAAAATTGACATGGTTTACAACCAATCTTCTTCAACTTATTTAGAATACCCTAAATTTTGGATGGTGAATGTGGTGATTATGTATTTTACTTTGCCCAAATTTTGCACTGTCAATATCAGTTTATGGGATATTTTTCCCAAATCAAGGTCCTCTTTTGGTAAAATATCAAATGAGGATAATAAAGTTACAAAAGGTTATAATTTCAGAAATTTCCAAATAAATATATTTTTATAACCTTTTTCAGTTTTATGTTATTTGAGATTATTAAATTCAAAATTATGGTTCAGTTATAATTAATATTTTTAAATTTATTAAGGACTACAATATGCTGCCAAAGTAGTCTCTATTGTAAAAATTAATTTATTTTAAAATATTAAGACGGTTATGGGTATACGATTCATGTGAATATTAATTAGCCCAAAGAAAGGTTAATATTTGACAGAATTATATATTCATTTGCGATAATAAATATAGGATAATTATCAAGTTTCCATGTGGATAATAAATCGGCCCAAAGGAAGGTTTATTATTTGACAGGATTTATTATCCATATTTGATTATTACACTGAGAGTACCACTTACAAATTAATATTTCTGTCCAAAGACTAAATATTAATGTTGTGCTAGGTATCTGCCGATGGGATTAACTATTGTTTGAATTATTAATCTTATTATGGGCATGTTGTTTTGTTCTATGGATTCAGTTATCAATCTGCTTATATGATTTCTGCCAACATCAATTCAGTTCTTATGCTTAAAGATAATTTTAAGGATTGAAAAGAGAACGTGATAATGGTTCTCAGCTGCATGGATCTTGACCTTGCATTAAGGACTGAATAACCTTCTTCTCTTACGGACAAAAGTTCCATTGAGGAAAAATGGGACATTGAGACAGGATATTATTTGGATTTGAAAGAGACATATGTAGTACCGTCTTTTAGACGGAATTTGGTTTCTATTTCTATATTGGACAAATTTGGTTACTCTTGTTCATTTGGAAATAATAAGTTCAGTCTTTTTCTAAATTCAAATATTGTGGGTACGGGTTCCTTGTCTTTTTATGATAATCTATATTTACTTGATACTATTGCATCTTTTAATGAAACTTTGCATGTGGGTTTATGTGGTACGAAAAGAAAATTAACTAATGAGAATTCTGCTTTACTCTGGCACAAGCGTTTAGGACACATTTCTAAACAAAGAATTGCACGACTTATGTCAGATGGAATTCTTGATTCTCTTAATTTATCGGATTTACAAGTCTGTATTGAGTGCATTAAGGGAAAACAAACAAATGCAAGGAGATTAGGTGCCAATCGATTTTCAAGTGTCTTAGAACTAATACATACGGACATTTGTGGACCATTTCCTATGGCTTCTTAGAATGGTCAACAATATTTTATTACGTTCATAGACGATTATTCTCGTTATGGTTACCTATATCTCATTTATGAGAAGTCTCAAGCATTGGACGTGTTTAAGGCATATAAGGCTGAAGTTGAGAACCAACTCGACAAAACTATTAAGGCTGTCAGATCTGACCGTGGTGGTGAATACTATGGTAGATATGATAGATCAGGTGTACAGCGTCCAGGACCATTTGCCAAATTCCTAGAAGAATGTGGAATCGTCCCACAATACACAATGTCAGGTACTCCTAGCATGAATGGTGTTGCTGAGAGACGAAACCGAACATTAAAGGACATGGTGAGAAGTATGATTGCTCATACTACTTTACCTGATTCACTCTGGAGTGAGGCACTAAAGACAGCAGCATATCTTCTTAATAGAGTGCCAACAAAGGCAACTGTTAAGACCCCTTATGAATTATGGACTGGAAAAATACCCAGTATTAAGCATTTACGCATTTGGGGTTGTCCAGCTGAGGCAAGGCCTTATAGGCCAAATGAAAAGAAACTAGACTCAAGAACAGTTAGCAGTTATTTTGTTGGGTACTCTGAAAGGTCTAGAGGATATAAGTTTTATGATCCCACAATAAGGTCATTCTTTGAGACGGGAAATGCCCAGTTCTTTGAGGATGTTGAGTTTGGAGAGGGAAATAAAGTTAGAGACTTTGTCTTTGAAGAAGAATCTGTTTCTCTTCCCATGATTGTTCTTGACAATAATCAGGATCAAGGTTATATTCCTGATGTTGTTCAAGAAACAATACCAGAATTACAAGACAATGTCGAGAATCTCCCTAATCAAGTTATATCTGAAGAAGAAACTCAACAACCTCAAGAGCAAATGCCATTGAGGAGATCCACAAGAGAAAAGAGAAATGCAATTTCGGATGATTATATCATCTTTCTCGAAGAACATGAGGATAATATTGGAATGGTGGAAGATGATCCAATCAACTTTCATCAGGCCATGAAGAGTTCTAATTCTCAAAGGTGGATTGATGCCATGAATGAAGAGATGAAGTCCATGAAAGCTAATGACGTTTGGGATCTTGTTCCATTGCCTGAAGGTGCGAAACCTATTGGTTGTAAATGGATATTTAAAACTAAGAGGGATTCGAAAGGTGATGTAGAAAGATATAAGGCTCGTCTTGTTGCAAAGGGCTTTACTCAAAAGGAAGGCATGGATTATAATGAGACTTTCTCTCCAGTTTCATCGAAAGACTCATTCAGAATAATTATGGCATTAGTGGCACATTTTGATCTTGAGTTACATCAGATGGATGTAAAGACTGCGTTTCTAAATGGTGACATTGATGAAACAATTTATATGGTGCAACCGGAAAACTTTGTATCTAGGAGATTCAAAGAATATGGTTTGCAAATTAAAGAAATCCATCTATGGACTTAAGCAGGCTTCTCGTCAATGGTATCACAAATTTCATCAAGTGATTCTCTCATTTGGTTTTGAGATGAATGTTATTGATGATTGTATATACCATAAGTTTAGTGGGAGTAAGTATATTTTTCTGGTTTTATATGTTGATGATATATTGCTTGCCAGTAATGATATAAGTTTCTTGCACGAAACCAAGAGATTTTTATCAAAGAAATTTGAAATGAAAGATCTTGGAAATGCGTCTTTTGTATTAGGAATTCAAATACATCGGGATCGTTCTCGATGTATACTTGGATTATCACAAAAGACCTATATAGAAAAAGTGCTTAAAAGATTTGGCATGCAAGATTGTAAACCAGGAGATACCCCTGTTTCTAAAGGAGACAAATTCAGTCTCAATCAATGCCCTAAAAATGATATAGAAGGAAAGGAAATGCAAAAGATTCCCTATGCTTCAGCAATAGGAAGTCTTATGTATGCTCAAGTATGTACGCGTCCAGATATTGCGTATATTGTTGGAATGTTAGGCAGATATTTAAGCAATCCGGGATTGGATCACTGGATAGCAGCCAAAAGAGTCATGAGGTATCTACAGAGAACAAAACATTACATGCTTACATATCGGAAGTCAGATCAACTTGAGATCATTGGGTATTCTGATTCTGATTTTGCTGGATGTCAAGATAGTCGTCGATCTACTTCTGGCTATGTATATCTGCTTGCTGGAGGAGCTATTTCTTGGAGGAGTGCTAAGCAGACACTCATAGCTTCTTCCACCATGGCAGCTGAATTCATAGCTTGTTATGAGGCATCCAATCATGGAATATGGTTGCGAAATTTTGTCACAGGGCTGCGCATTATTGATAATATTGAAAGACCACTTAAGTTATTTTGTGACAATCAGTCTGCAGTATTATATTCAAATAACAACAGGAGCTCATCTAAATCAAAACACATAGAGATCAAGTTCCTTGTTGTGAAAGAAAGAGTTCAGAGTGGTAAAGTTTCTATAGAGCATATTGGGACAAACTCCATGGTTGCGGATCCGCTTACTAAAGGTTTACTGCCTAAGGTCTTTCATGAGCATGTTGCTCATCTGGGTGTTGTATCATTTAATGATATGTTACTTTAGTGGGAGTTTGTATTGAATTGCGGTATTTGGTTTATGTTTCACTCTTTTACTCTATTTTGGTGATCTCATAAGGTTGGACCAGTTGAAAATAGGCATGTTTAGATCAAATTGCATGTAATTTTCATGCTACACATCCATACTTGATCTATGTCATTTAATTATGTTGATGTATGTGACCATGGATGGGTTTAGTTACGATAAATGTAACGAAAATTGCCTTGATCCTATATTAACATTAATTAATGGACGAGATTGTTATTTTGGAATAATAGCGTATGTTAATTTTGGAGCTCATAAGGTTATATACAATTATTTGTGTATATATAGTCCAAGTGGGAGATTGTTGGATGTTGGACGTATATATGTATATAATTGTATCATATGCTGTTATTATTAAGGCATGACCTAAATTAAATTGATCTGTTAAAGTTAAGGTTAATGGGCCATTAATATTTAATAAAATATATGGAGATATCATATATTTAAGATGAGTATGGATAAATATGTGTAGATACCGTTTTCTTAATCTCTAATTTATGATGGGTTAAATTGGAATTATGAAAAATAAGGATAAATACGGTTATAAGGATAAATACGGTTATGGTCCTCGGATTCGCACCGTAGTTTTTCTTTTCTGGTATCCCATCATCCAGAAACTCTGGTTTTGAAGAACAGGTGCTGAATCTGGAAGATCAAACCAGAAGAAATCAAAGAATTACTTTACTATTATAGATCCAGGTACGCTTCCATTATTAAATTTATTTTCTTGATGATTTGATATGAAGAAGGCTTTATTGATGATGGTTTTATCATCTATATAATTTTAGTTAAAGTTTAAAGTATTTGGTTGATTCAACAACGAGGAGATTTTAGCTCTCAGAGGGTTCGTTGGAGGTGACTAGCAACATTGGCTGATGGCCTAGGGCCAGTGATAATAACTCTTGGCATCAAGTGGTTTTTTAAAACATGATGATTGATCCGATGCAAGTTGCTTTCGTGTTCCGTTTTGCTATAATTATCTCATATTAGTTGTGGTAAAGTCTAATAATTTAGACATAAGTTTAAGAATGCTTTATTTTTCGAATTGGGTTTCAAAAAAATCAACTCCTTAAAAGGTAAATTAACCTAACAAGTAATTTTAAACCAAGTGAAAGATGAGATTTTGGCTCGGACTAGTGGTCCCCATGGGCCAGCATGGACAGGAGTTGATTTTTTGAGCTCGGACTAGTGTCCCATGAGCTCCTTAAAATATGCGCCAATCATTAGTGGCAGTGTGACATGCTCTTTTTTATTTGAGCTTTATATCATTAAGGGAATTTTTTTAATATTTCCGTAATGGTGGGAGAAATAAACATAATAACCACAAAAGTACAAATTTATTGATAATAACAAAATTACCCTCACGTAAACATGATAGCGGCCGGTGGCCCAACCTGGCTGCCCTTGGCTCAGGCAGCTAGGTAAGAGCAGCTGCCAATTACAACATTATGGGTGACTGTTTCATTAAAATTTTCTTTTTTAGATACGAAGGCATTCTTTTTATTATATATATATTTTTATTTTTTTTATAATTATACTTAATTTTCTTGATATGATAAAAAATATTTTTTAATAAAAAACCCTTTTTATTTATTTATTGAGCCTTTAATTAAAAAAAATAATTTTTAATATTATTTAATGACAAAAAATTAAATATAATTACTGAAAAGAGAAAAAATACTCATAACAATAGGAATGCCCCCACATCTTTTTTTTTTTTTTTTGGCCAGGTTGCTGCGACGGCTACTCATACATGGCCCCGGCCAGGGCGGCCAGCCAATCCGGCTGTGGACGGCAGGATTTGGCCGCCCTTTACCGAGGCAGTCAGGTCTGAATTGTCGGCGGGCGGTCTAGTTAAATTTTTTTAGACACGAGGGTATTCTTATGATTATCATCGTATATAATTTTTCATTTTTCTAATAATTATGTTTAATTCTCCCGATATCTTTTGTTTCCCGGTAAAAAGCTTTAAAAAAAGAAGCAAAAACTTAAGGATTGGGTCATCAGCGGAAATCTCCGAGTGAAGGAGGTTTTGGCGTCAACGTACAGAGGACTGGGCTGGGACCGAAATTTGCAACGGCAATGGATCCGATGGCCCATGGTCATCAATCAGATCTGATGACGATGAATCTTTTTCCCAATTAGCAAGATCATTTAGGGACAATGATCATGGATCCATTATACAATTCGTGGATGATGAATTTTGGACGAGATTGAATCCATGACATGATCGACAAGCTCAATTGCCTCAACTACATTATTCATGATTTCATCGTCACTGGTAAAAGTTCTTGGTTGTATGCGGAAAACACCCGGTTCACACTGGTGGCGGGGAATTGCTTTTGTTGGGCTCCAACTCTACTTCCTGCCTATCAACGATCCCACCTTCCGATTCTTTGTACCTATACCAGGTGGCACAAGCAAGGAAGTAGGCGAAATTCAGAGCCCCAAACCCTGCGATCATGAAGTAGAAGTAGTCAAGCCTACCCTCGTTAAGATCCTCCGGTAACCAGTGGAGCTGGCCCGGCCTCTTCGTCAGACGGTGCACCACCGCCACCATCAACCCGCTGGAATAGTTGGACATGGCGACGCCCAGAAAGAGCATGGAGCCGGCCAGGCTCCTCATGTGCTCCGGGAACTGCTTGTAGTAGAACTCCACCTGCCCTACCGACGCAAACGCCTCCGACAGCCCTGTCAGCAGCAACTGTGGGATCAGCCATAGCCCCGACATGTCCGAGACGGCTCCTCCATCCACTGACATCGACCTGTAATTAGAAAATAATTTCATTACATCTTTAACAGGGAAAGGCGGTGACTAATATATAGATAATGTGTAAATTTATATCTACCATACACGAAAGTGATTGGTTAGCCTGCTAATAAATTTGTATTAGAGGGTGTGGAGGCAAAATGCCTTCCCATTATATCGGTTCACACCTTCTGCGCTGCTCGATGAGGCCCGAGACGAGCATGGCCAGGGCGGAAAGGAAGACGCCGGCGCCCATTCTTTGGAGGAGGGTGATGCCGCCCTCCTTGCCGGTGAGACGGTGAAGGGCGGGGACGAGAGGCGGTCGTAGACGGGGATCCAGATGGTGAGGGCCAGCATGGTGAAGACGGTGAACGAGGCGGCGGGGATCTGAAAGCTGCTGTTGAAAAGGTACCGGTTGGATTGGAGGGCTTGGACCACCACGAAGGTGGACTGTTGCACCACGGCTACGTAGTAGATGATGCCGGCGGCCCAGACTGGGATGACTCTTAGGATGCACTTGAGTTCTTCCACCTGTTGCAGCCGGCATAACCTCCATGGATTTGCTGAAAAACCATCTTGGTTGATCTTGTCTTCGTCGGTTATCATAGCCGCTTTATCCAAGAACCTGCATAATTATATATCCGATAATAGATTTACTTAGTCAATTTTGATAAGGATTAGTTATCGTGAGAGAATGCTATATTGCACTATCACTTAACTACCTGAACTGGTCTGTGTGGGGGAGTTTGGAGATGAGAGAACTAGTGTGGGGAGGGTTGAACAGTTCGAGTTCTTTCATTGGCTCCTCTGGATGCTTGATCCCACGCTTCCTGGCCGCGGCAACAAGGACCTGGGCAATGCCGGAGAAGGGGCTTCCCTCCGGCTCCACCTTCACATAAATGCCGGAGCCGACGAAGAAGAAGGTGCAGGAGAGGAGCATGAGGAAGGCGGAGATGCCGAATCCGAGAGCCCAGCTCACGCTCACCTGTACCCAAACTATCAAGGTGATGGCCACCATCATGGCGAAGGTGAACGTGAAGAAGTACCAATTGAAGAAGCTGTTCACACCCCGCCGCCCGGACTCCGTTCTCGGGTCGAACTGATCGGCGCCGAATGCGAGGTTGCACGACCTGATTCCGCCGGCTCCGACCACCAGCAGGGCCAGCCCGGCGAGGAGGAAGACCAGCTGCCCGGTCGTGGGTCCGGTGCAGTGTTCATGCGTTTGGGCAGAGCAGACTGATGGGTGAAGGTTGGACACTCCTGCTGTAAGCATGATCATAATCATCCCCTACAAATTATTCAGACACAAGTAACCAATTAATGCTAAGAATTATAATTTTAAGTTTTTCTTGTCGATTCCAAAAGCTCTTCCAATTGATTTTATTATTATAATTTTCCAAATTAATTAATAATTTACACTCTGTGATCCTCTATTTAACTTTCTTTGTCAAATAATTCGTAACTCATAAATTATCATTATCTTTCTAAGAGTTTAATAAAATAAATATGATCAAAAGGCACATTAAGTTATCAACCGGACATGGCTTCAACTTTCAAGTTATGGCAGAAATATATATCTCATTTCATGCTACAATAATAACTTGGGCTGCTTGCCACTATTTTATTGATTGTTTCTTTTCACATGAAAATCTGTAGTGTAAAAATTAAGAGAACCAACTGGCAAAATCAGGAAAATTAGAAAAAATAAAAATAAAAAACTTGACATTCAACTTTGCATAACAAAATTAATAAGATTTCCCCCAAGTAGCTAGGTGAAAAAAACAAAGAAGATAAGAAGCAATGAGATAGAAATTGGGTACCATGAGCGAGGCGACGGATGCAAAGCCCAAGGTCTTGAAGCGGCCGTAGTAGGCGTCGGAGAGGAAGGCACCGAGCAGGGGAGAGAGGTTGCAGGTCCCGTTCCAGACATTGATGAGAGTGGCGGCCGTGACCCTTTTCATGTTGAACACAATCGTTAAATAAACCATCATGTTGGAGGATGTTCCAATTGTTCCCAGCTTTTCAAATGTCTCATTCCCTGCAAATCAAATTCATCATCAATCACTGCTCATTCACAAGTTCAATCATATCATTCTTACGAGATATTATTAGATACGAGGATCATTTGTACCAATAATATAAGGCATGGCCTTGATTCCTCTGTACTTCTTTGGCTCATCATCTTCTGGTGTTGTCTTTGCCCTTCCCTCCTCCATTTTCATACCTGCTCACTTTCAATTCCTCTCTCACCCGTTCTGCCAATTTAGCTGGGCACACTCAATGGACAATAGGATGCCTACCCTTATATTTATAAGGTAGCAAAGAGTGACAAGTTGCGAGTGACAGATAGCAGGTAGAAAGTGAATAATTGAGGTGGTTTAGGCATATACAGGTTCAATGGAACGGCAACCTGCCGGAATTGAGTGTTAAACAATGGGATGCCTACCCTTATATTTATAAGGTAGCAAAGAGTGACAAGTAGTGAGTGATAGGTAGCAGGCAGAAAGTGAATAATTGAGGTGGTTTAAGCATATACAGGTTCGGTTCAATGGAAGGGAAGCCTGCCGGAATTGCCTGTTTAAGTTGTAGTATGAGCTGTCATCGACAATTGGATGGTCCCTCAGTGATGGGTCACCGTTCATATTGTTCTTTTGTTGAATCCTTCTTTTTCTTTTGGAAGCTTTTGTTAAATTACCGATATTGTTATGGTAATAATCGTAACCCAAGTTCTGGGCATTGTATGTTGCTGAATCTCAGATGGGTTTTTACAAGAGTGGTCTTAAATTGTGGGTCTTGAATGTCGCGTACCTTATCGACAACACTTCCCTCAATAAAAGTATCTTTCTAAGCTTTGGAGAAAGAAGAAGCCTCTTGCCTTCTAAGGCCATATATTTCTGAGCATATTCTTTACTTATTTTGCTGAAAAGTCAGGCGGATTTTGATACTTCCATCTTATTGCCCAGAAGTGTGAACCTCGTTTCACTGGAAAGAAAACGACACAGATAATAAGGTCGACAAGTAAAATCGTAAATGAATTTGAAATTTTGAATCATAGCTTTTTAGCACATTGGCACGAAAAATGCATCATAAATGGATTCGATATCCAAGCAAAAATATTTCACTTTGTTGGGCAGAAAAAGGTATCCTCCAAAGAGTTCGTCTAATTTCTGTATGCCTCTCTAATAATGTGAATTACGTAACCCTCTCTTCATAATTGGTGGGAGGCTCTGGGAGGAGTGGGTTGGTCGGTATTATTCGTGTTCATCTACTTCATGGCAAAAAATCAACCAAATTCTTCGGTTAAGCGGTTATGATTGGTCAAATTTCTGTTAAGATAAAATTTTATTTTAATCCTATATTTATTATATTATCTAATTTATTTTCTCACTATAAATACTAAATTTTCTCACAAAAATTTAATGCCTTATTTATGAAATCATTATTGCTTTTATTTTCTTAGTTTCTCCCATATCAAATTAGCATAAATTAAAATCACTTTTTTATTAAAAAAAGATATTCAAATAAATAGATGCTATATTACTATGAAAAAGTTCAAAATCTAAAGTTGATGAGCTTTGAATTTAATAATTTTCAATGATAATTTGATAAAAAAAACTTTAAAATATCGCTATTATCATTAAATTTATGATTTTTATTGTTCGCTCGGTCAAAGAAGAAATATCTATATTTAGCTTGTTTTAGTAAGTCCGAATTCGATTACAAATACTTTTGACATCACTCAGGACGCCGGATGATTCAATCGTCCATACTAAGTAAGTTTGGTATTAAGATGCGTGGCGTTTCGTTACAATTAATCAAATTCTTCACGCAATGCAAAAACCCTTTCGGACGATATAGAAACAATCGCCGGAAGGTGAAACAAGATAAGCACGATCTAGTCTTCTTCAACGCATGCCACTCGTCTTATGGGTTCTAATGTTTGCCACATGACTAATTTGAGAGAACTAATTTGAAACGGATGTTGAATGTTTGGATCAATCTGTCGACCTGCTTACAAAAAAATGAGTAGGGCAAGAGGACGAACAAGTCCCACTCCAAGCTTACAGGCTGTCGGTTTTACCAGTTTGAACTCAGAGTAGCCAGCCTTTTCACGTTTGTTGGAGAGATCAGTTTTTGTCACTCTCTCACTGTATGTTGGCCATCAAATGTCACTCTCATTCATTGATTGATAGATCTCTAAATTTCCGCGCGTTGGATAAAAATAAACCTCTGAAAATGCCAAGATGGCTCCTTGCCGATAGTGAAATGTACTGATTCAAGGTTGATTTGGTAAGGTGATTTTTAGTCGGTGCATATAGATGTAAGGGTAGATACTAGCTGCAACATGTGGAAATGTAAGGGCTCCGGTGAATGGGGTTTCCAATCTCCGGCTGGCCGTGTGGTCTCCTTAGGGTTCAAGGCACAATACCATACTATATATACATGCAAGGGGGTTGGAGTAGTAGACAACTGAAACATGTGGAAATGTTTGGCAATTAGGGTTTCCAGTCTCTGGCTGACCGTTCCGTCTTCTCGGCTCTCTCATCAATTGAGCAACTCTATCTTATAACTTAGGTTCTATTTCGTCTTTCTCCGTCGTCCGGTGTAATCAGTAAATAGGTGAGGATTTTGTTTATCTTGGTGATTAGCATCCGATATCTGGTGCACAGAATGGCAAGGATCCTCCCTACGGTTGGTGTTGCGCCGGTGACAACTGAATGATGGTCATTTTTCTAGATAAAGAAGTTTACTACCTCTTTATAATTCCTTCACTCAGATGATTTTATTACATAGATGCTCTCTTCGGTTCCTTTGTCTTCTTTGTTCAGGCCTGTTGGTCGCTGGGGAGTTTCTCTTGCTCTATATGGCATCGTCTCCTAAGAGAGTGGGATGAATTGTCATCTATCTCATGGTGGAGGGACCAAGTCTACCAGACTTTTACTTTGAACTTATTAATCCAATGTATAAATCCAAGTATAAATTATCTATAAGTGCAACATGGACACACGCAAATGATGCATAAATTCAAGAAGAATAACACAAGCAAAGTGAAGGCAATAGTAAATGTTATATCAACACTATTTCCACTAATTATTTGGGAATATAATATTAAGAGAAATTTATGATTCAAAAAGGGGCATATAGTTACAATTGACGATTAAAGAGGAAATCTCATCATTCTAAAAGAAAAAGAGGAATTCTCATCCACCAAATCCCATATTACGTTCCTTTTTAAAGAAATTAGGTTCATTGTTGAAAAGGATTTTAACCTAAGATGGCGTTTGATGCCGAGAAAAAAGTTATCAAACACCAGCATATGCAAATCCAACAGCCACTTAGCTGTACATCAGAGACGTTTATACAATTGAAACCGGAAAACAGAGTGGGAGATGAATCATGCAGAACCAGAAAAACTCACTTCCCATTAGCACTTCCTTGCCTGTAGAATGGCCACAAGTTTACGAGGCGTTCTAGGACCCCCGCACCCCTAGAGAAGTGCCCTGAAAAGGCCTGAGGGGTAGTCGGAGGTGGGAAGTCCTCTGCTGGCATTGCGAATGGCCGAAGGAGTTTTTCCATTTTTTCCAGCGTAAGATAAGACCCTGCCTCTTGCAATCTCTCTGGCCCCATAATAGGCAGTGTGTGCTCTAAAGGCAATGAGGCACTTTCACCCTCTTTGAACTGCATCATGTAAAAACAGAAAAAAAAACACACTAAGAAGTGAGCAACTACTGGAGGTATGTTTATATATGCATATATAAACCTCTCCTATTTTTATCTTTCCTATGATATATCAATAAAAGGATAAACAAAATCATTGTTTCTGTTGCAGATCACCTCTAATGGACTTAAATCTGCCCCGCGGCTGAATGTCATTTCTATTCGAAATCTTTTAGGATTGTCCAATGGCACCTTCATTTCAGAAGACGTGGTCACTAGTGTTTGAAGTTGACGACATTGGATGTTTATCTAAGCACAAAACTGACTCTTCAATTCTGAAATAGCTAATTACTCCTTACCTCAGTGTTCTCAAACATTCTCAAAACAATATAACTCATGTAATCGAGTTCCCTTGTTTTAAATAAACGTTCCAAACCACTTTGACAAATGAGGCTCTCTTCTCCTTGCAATGAATCATCCAAGTTGCAGTATCGAAGGACATTCATCAAAGAGTGGATATGCGACTCCTGCACATTTCAACATAAAATATATTAAAGACACATAAACACCATCATTTTTTAAACTAAAGCTATAAGCATAAAATAGGTGGAGACATACAGAAGTAAAATACAGGCGCGTACGAACATGGCGCTCTGGAGTTCTGACATTGGCATACCTATAGCATAACCACAAAGAATTAGCACTCATGACATATTAAGAAAGTAAAATAGGAGGAGAGTGAGAATCTGGATTGACTTTGGATCTAGACGATATTTTGTCTCCTTATCCTCATCATCATCTTTGTCCAGTGATTTTTCACTGGTACAACTACTTCGTCTTCCATCCTTGCTATTATTTTGAAGTCTCACTTGATAATCTGTATCTTCCTTTCTGCACATTGCTGATGACAGGTTCGAAGACATTTTTTCATCCATTTTTGCTTCTGAAACACTAATAGCCTCTTCTCGAGTGTTCCGTAGGTCAATTAAAATCTTACCGAGCAACCTATGAGCAATCTGTCACATATACAAGAAATATTATTGTTAAAGAACATAATAATAAAGAAAGGGTAGCTCACAATAAGCTTTTATTAAATAGTAATTTACATATGCATGGAATTCAATTTTAAAAGATACTTCATTTGTAAGAGAGATTGATGACCAACCGATAACAATTATAAAGTTTGACTCAAAACTCAAAAGATATCTCAACTAATAACACATTGGTTAAAGTAAATATTAAGTAATTTCCTGTCCTAATAGCTCGAGCTTTTGAGACAAGTGGTTAGACTATTTTAAATTTACATGGTCAGACCATTGGTGATATATGCCAGGAAAAATATTAATTTGCCACAAATGTGCCCAATAGATTAGTTGCCTTGAGTTTGTCCACATGCTAAAATGCTTGCACGTGATGGTGGTGTTAAAGTAAATATTAAGTGATTCCCTTTCTTGACAGCTCAAGCCTTTGAGACAAGTAGTTATACCATCTAAAATTTAAAACATCCCATGCTCACACATTGAAGACCTGAACCAGACAATCACTATATTCCAACAATCCTTAAGCTGAGCTTGGAAACATCTTTAAACATTTAATAGTTTGACGATGGTCCAGTAGCAAACATTTAAAAGCAACAGCAAGACTAAGCAAGAGCAATAGTTGGAGAACATGTAGCACCGTCAAGTCAAAACATAACAATCTCTTAGGCAAAAAGGTTTGAAATTCCTGCAATTGCTGCAGCAACAAGCTTCGAATCTCCCATTGTAGCAAATCTACGCCTTAAAATAATTTAGCTCGACAACATAAACAGTAACATGAAGTACATCTAATTTATTAGACAAGATAAACTAACACAGCAAAATCCTTCTAAAGGATACAAAACTTTTGAAAAGGCAAAATCAATAGGGCACATTTAAATTCTGACTTCCCCATTGTATGGAAGTTTATGATGATGAATGTTTGCGAAGTTAGACTATCCATAGATGATTTACATGCTTTTCTTAATTAATAGACAATCAATAAATATAGAAGCTTAGACTATCCATAGATGATTTACATTCTTTTCTTAATTACTAGACAATCAATTGATTACATTTCAAATTTGAAAAAGGAAACAAATAAGCTAACAAGATGCCACAATTTTGAATTTAAGCTTCCTAAAGAACAGGTTAATTAGCCAAATGTCAGTAGAAGGGTTGTATCTTCCCCAAGTGTCAAATGTGATATTACACCTGGTTGTTTACATCAACTAGCGCCCTAATTTAATGCCTTCTATCTTACATCAACTAATGCCCTATGCCATGTCAAATTAAAGCCATTGTTTTACTCTCTAGCTAATATCATGATTTTGCTAATGTAATCTAGTCAAACTCTAGTATATTTGAGTTGAAATATTTGTCGGGCAATTCATTGTGATCCAAAGGTCTTGACTTTATCTTGTATTTCATAGCTCTACAACTTTTAGGTCCACGAAAAATGCAAATCAATTATATTTTTGCAATGGCACAAGGGGTATGCCCAAATCAACGTAAACAATTTTCGCAAATCGCTCCCTCAATTGGATTGACCATAAGATGCCATTCATTAGATCTTCCTTGTTGTTTTTGCATTACTATAATACCTATGAGATCTCTCAACTTAGTCTCATATCTAATACCTACTAGGGTTAAATCCCACATCTAATACCTACCGGGTAAAATCCCACATCTAATACCTGTAAGATCTTCCTTGTTTTCTTCCTGTTTATAACTGAGAATGAATTATATATCTTCAACTTGGCTAACCAATTGTCGAAGAAATAATTTAAGCCCATTACGTTGCACTAATTAGATTGGGTTGTTACAGATGATATCATAGCAACTTGGATCTGTGTTAGATGATGGACTGAATTAAGGATGTTGGCAAGGCTACTAGTCATGGACCAAAGAAGTCACCTGGGCTGGGGCTAGTAACGGGCCAAGTGTAAGAATTTCGAGGATGAAATTTTCTACGGTGAGTGGATTGTGAAATCCCTCAACTTAACCCCACATTTAATACCTATTCTGGTAAGATCCTGCTTATAAGTGAGAATTGACTAATAAATCTTTAATTTCAGTTAACTACTTTTGAAGATATGACATAAGCCCATTATGTTGCACTTTGGGCCGGGTCGTTACAATACCAGTATAAAAACAAATTATATGTATAACTAAAAACCAAAGCAATCAAATATGCATATACTTAAGTACCTTTGACCCAATTTTCAGCTTTTGTTTTGCGTTTATGCCATACTCGTTGGGAATAACTCCATCTGCAAGTAACTGAAGAAAAGAAATAGCAAAGCCTTTACAATAAACCATGGACATAATTCTATAAAGGTGCCACCAATATCCTACAAACATACAAATTTTAAATTAAATAAATAAAAGTACAAAGTAAAAACCTGAGCAACTTTGAATAGCTCATCCAATTCTTCAAGGTTAAGGTGTGCATTATGTAAGAGGTCATACCTACAATAGCACATCAATCATTACCATTAGTAAAAATAACTCATGAACAACTAATATGAGAATTTGATAAATACTTTGGCAAACAAATACAAATGCAAATCAAAATAGACTTTAGAAAGAATCAAATGCATAGAAATTGATTTTATAAGAAACCTATAGAGATATTCAATAGGCTCTACTGACTACTTATTAGTTGACATTGGATTAGTTTACATCTAAGTTAGCTGCTCAAACTGTCCATGAAATCTGGGATTTCGTGGAACAATATGATCCTTATATGAGTTGTCTCCTATGTACAAATATATGATGTGGATGAAGGTGTAATGTGAGAAGTGAACATTGTACTTCCTATCTTATATGTCTAACGTTGTCTTAATACAGTATATAACTACTTCTATCTCAATCATGATTCCAAACATGGTATCAGAGCTTGAGATCCTTGAGATTTTGAGAATTGTGCCCATTTTTGTCAAAGCCTTGTCATCTTCTAAGTCCTATTATGTGTGTGTGTCATGGTGAAGGACAAGTCTCCTATGGCTTCCACTACTCCAGTAGACAACACTCCTAGTCTGGTTGATTTGATCAGTGGGCCATCTATTACCACCACTAAGTTGTGTGGTAATAGCAATTTCCTGCAATGGTCTGCTGCTATTACAACATTCCTTATCTCAAAAGACAAGTTGCATTATATTGACGATGTGTCACCAAAGGTGGTTGATTTAAAGTGGATAAGAGAAGATGCACAAGTTCGTAGATGGCTTTGGAAAAGCATGGAGCCGCATATAAGTGCTGATGTGGTGCTTCCGAAGATAGCATATGCTATCTTTGCATCTGTCAACGATTTTTACGCCTCTGATAAGAATGTAAATTGCATTTGAGTTGTGTGAGGAAGTTTTTCGCATGAAGCAAAAAGGAAGATCATTGAAGGACTACCACAACTATGTCAAAGGTCGATGGGAAGAGATGAATCTCTATCAGCCCTGCCCTCAAGATGTGGACACTTGACAACAACAGTGAGAACAACTAAAAGTTGTCTCCATTTTGGCTGGTTTGGATGCTTATTCCTCCTCCAAAACTAGTTTTTATCTGGAGAAGATCTCCCCTACCTGAATGTTACCTTCTCTTACTATCCCGTATTCCTGTGGAGAATGAATCATCAAGTGCCCTGGACAATACTGCCTTAGTCACTTCTATGCATCCTTCCTCAAACTCTCAGCGAGGGAGAGGTAGAGTTTGCATGAGTCGAGGCACAGGAGGGAGGACATCAAGTCCTGATGAGAGGTTTTGTGAGTTTTGTTGCACTCCTGGTCATGTGGAGGAGAAATGTTGGCATAACCACGACAAACCTGATTGGGTGAAGTCGTCATCCTCCTCCACTTCTGCCCCTGCAAAACTGCCTGGGACAGATTCCAATGAGAGCACCTTAGCCCCCCACCTTCCAACCATAACATCACTTTATCCCATGAGGATTTTCAACACCTGCTGAAGTTGGCTCATGGTGATACCACTCCACCAACAGCTGCTAAGGTTTGTCTCTCCTCCAAGGAATCTGGCAATGATTAGTCATGGCTGATTGACTCTGGCGCCTCAGACCATATGACTGGCAACCCTAATCTGTTTTCCACCTTTATTGTTTTTCGTCCACCAAGGAAGATACTGTTAGCTGACGGGAGTTCTGCTACCTTGGGCCAAGGCCGAATCTACCTCACTCAAGACGTGTCATGATGATGTTTTGTAGGTACTTGCTTTTCCTACCAGTCTTCTATCGGTAAATAAGCTATGCAACTTAGTTGGTTGTTGTGCCTTCTTTACCAAATCCATGTGTGTTTTTCAGGATGTGGTTCATCACAAGGAGCTTGGTCATGTTAGTGGTAGGGATAGTCTTTATTTCCTGCAAATAAAGAAGCTTTATGGCAGCAATGCAGTGGTTCATACTTCTTTGTCATCTGCCATCCAATGGCATAGTCGATTAGGGCATCCTAGTTTATCTAAGCTAAAGCTTTTAGTCCCATCTCTTCAATCCATTTCATCCCTTGTTTGTGAGCCTTATCAGTTATCTAATCATCATAGATCTAGATTTTCCCAAAGTTCACATTTGAGATCATCCAAACCTTTTGATGTAATTCACTCCCTTTGCCTCTATCAAATGCTTCTCAGTTCAAGTATTATGTACTGTTCATTGATGATTTTAGTCAAATGACATGGTTGTTTTTACTGCACAATCAAGCAGAAGTCTTATACACTTTCAAGCAGTTTTTAAATGAATTAAAACTCAACATTCTACTACACAAAAAATATTCAAGTCTGACAATGCTCAATAACTTGACTCGGTCCGGTTCAGCTCAGTTGAGTTCACAGCTCATTTTCGTCCGTTTTTCGACCATTTTTTATTCCAGAGTCCAAACTCGCCGTAGATGTGCCAATATATTTGGAGCTTGGACCATAGGTCTGTAAGGACTCTTCTCAAATTTACTGCTTTACTCTATCGTGGATTTGATTTCCAGATCGTAGGATGTGTAAAGCGGTTATTTTATCGGACCTCACTTAACACTGGCCATTTAGACGTATTTTACGTCCGTGATTAATAACCTTCAAGGAGAAGATCCCTCCTATTGTTTTCAAACTTAACTTTACTTCATGTTACCTTCGGGCCTACTTATATAATTTCCTTCTTAGCCCTATATATAGTTTTTATTGAGTTTTCAGTGAGATGAGAGTTGGTGAATTTGACCTCATGTATACCGTGAGCAGAAGTATACGTAGATTGTAGAGGGCTTTAAGATTAGTAAGAGGGTTGTTCTATTCCCGAGGAATCCTGAAATCTCTACATATTGAGCTTCCTTACACCCAGAGAGGCGTGGAGTAGACGAGTCTTAGTGTACAGCGCATGTCTATACTTGTGATATCAGAGGATACACCCTCAAAGTACTCAGTCTTTGTGCTCTGGGCTAGGAGTTATATGGAAGTATGGAGAGGGCTTAGGATATATGTTTTTTCCCGAGAGAGATCAGTTCTTGCCGAGAGAGATATTTGCCGAGAGTGGTATAACACTAGTTTAGTTTGAGATGCTAGCGAGTCTTCAACTTGATGGCTCCTCAGTAGATGCTGTTTGAGAGTTCCCATTGAGATTATATATTTTCTTTCTCGTAGAAATCAGATTCCACTTGCCAATTTAACTAGTTACTTTCCGAACCTAACGTTTTTCATATTATATATGTAGGTTTTGTGTTCCTATGTATTGGGTCGGCTTTAGTGAAAGGACAGATAGATGATATAAACACTTGTGCACAATATGTCGTTATGTACTGTCATTCTTTTGTTTGGATTTGATGCGTATTCATATATATTTAGTTGAGTGTTAGTTGTGTATTTAGTGACGTGTCTTCCTTTCTCGAGACGCCAAGAGGGTTGTTTTGATCTATTTCTCGTTCGAGTCTTATAGATTAATTGATAGACAGTTTCGGGCCTTACTTCATTCCAATGGCATCATGCATGAGTCCTCTTGCCCTTATACGCCCCAACAAAATAGAGTGGCAGAAAGAAAAGATCCTCACCTTCTAGAAATTACTCGTTGTTTGCTCTCTAAAATGTCTGTCCCTTATTCTTACTCCCTTATTCTTACTGGACTGAAGCATTGATGATTGGATGCTATCTTATCAATAGGATGCCTAGTTTAATTCTACGTAATTGAATCCCTCTCTGTATTCTATTCCCAGATCATCCACTTCATTCCCTTCTTCCTAGAGTCTTCAGTTGCACTTCCTTTGTGCACAACTTTGTCTCTCCGTGTACTAAGTTGTCCTCCAAGTCTACTAGGTGTGTTTTCTTAGGTTATCCTAGAAATTAGAAAGGGTATACGTGCTATGATCCTATTCGTAGAAGGCTGTTCATTTCAGCTGATGTTTCCTTCTTGGAGTCCCAACCTTATTTTCCTCAAAGCTCGCATCCTTTTCCTTTATCTTGGTCCTCTTCCAGTAGTTGTTGTTCGTGAACTTATTGATTCTTCACTTCCTCTTAGTGTCAATGATGCCACCCCACTGCAAGCTATCCAAAGGTTCTCTAATCCATCTATTACATATCGTCACAGGCTTCAACCTTTCCCCACTGTGCCTACTAACCAAGCTCTGGATAGCACTACATATGAGGCAATACCATATTCCACTCATGTCTTTGATCGGACATTGGCAGCAACTTGTATCCTTGCCAATTTTGAAGAGCCCAAACTTCACCCAGGATGGATGGCTGCTGTCACAGGGTCGATTATGGGGTAAAATTTTTCACCCTAAATCCTCTCCTATGTAGCGTATTTTCACCCCGAGAACACTCAGTCTTCCACAAATTACACAGTAAAGGATATACTCCCGGAAGGAACTCCCAAATATTACTCTTAGTACTCAGTCGCTATCACAATCTAGAAGCTAACCGATCACCAAAACTAACAAATCCTCCAAATCTACTTCCTCGTTCAAGTCCCAATACTCACCACTACAAATATTAGCAATCACCCCCTACCGATATCCAATTACCGGTCACTACCGGTAACCAATTCCCAATACCGATAACCAATGATCAACTCTACCAATCACGGCTTTCTTCTCCTTTACAACCCCTACACCTGAGCACCACCTCTCTCGGTCAAGAAATCAGGACCTAAACATATACTTCAATTGGGGTTAATCTCGTACCACTGTTTGCAACTTGCTTGATCACCCGTGCTCGATCACACACAAGCACTACCCTAATATAGTATTCTCGATTATCAGTACTCCTTACCTATAAGCTGTCTCGAGAACCAAGTAGCCACCCTCCTAGTCATTACTTGATTTTCACCAAACACTAATCCTTGTGTTTGGTTGTGCCGACCTCTCCCCTAACTCGTCTCGGTAACTAGTCCTCGAAACTAGTCACGTAAAGTTCGACCACAACCAGGCACTAAAGTACCTTGCCTAATCTCAACAAACAATAAGCAAACACGCAAATCTATGGGAACCACTTCCAACTTTATATTAACACACAATAATACAAGGAATACAAGCACTGAAATCCTCTCAAGCACTCGCTCGAATTTGTGAATGACCTCACTAAGCCTTGCCCCAATGCTACTCGTTCATAAAGGGACTCACCTGGATCACCCCTCTAACAAACAATCCTCACAACTACACATCCCTACTCGAACTCCCCAATGAGAATAGCTAATACATGAAATGAACTCAATTACACATGAATCAAAATCAATAACAAAGGCATGTTTGAAGTTCCAATCCCTACACCAACGGATTGACCATGACAACTTCCTTCTTCCTCCTTGATTTGGCCCTCTTTTCTCACAATGGAGATGTTGAGAACTCTCCTAAGTCCGCTCAAAGATGTTTTCCCCTCATGTGATTGATCACCTCTCTCGTGATACTCTCCTTATGTCCAAAGATCCATCCTATTTATAAGAACTGATTCCTATTTCATTATAAACTCCAAATTGGCTAATAAGAAAGAGTCCACTACTTGCCTAACTCTTCCTAATGTCCTCTCCAAATCTAACTTGATCTGAAACACGCCTCCCATGTTCCACACGTTCCTAATTGAACTCCATGGCTAGTGGAAGAACCGGCAAAAGAACCCCAAATTCTAGCATCTGACTTCCAATAGGATTAGGGTTAAGGTCCTAGCTCCACCAAGTCTCGACCAA
Organism: Piper betle; assembly: GCA_033002965.1. Taxonomy (NCBI): domain Eukaryota; kingdom Viridiplantae; phylum Streptophyta; class Magnoliopsida; order Piperales; family Piperaceae; genus Piper; species Piper betle. The sequence goes on from JAURVB010015047.1 coordinate 29,654, forward strand.
GTCAAAGTCCACCAAGAAATCCCAGTCACCAGCTAGCCCATACACACAACCGCTACCGGTAATCCTACTTGTACTAGGATTCTTAGTGCAACTAGGAAATCTTGACCAAATCCCAAAACTCCAATTTCTAGCTCTTGGTCATTGCCTAACACTCGTTTAGCACTCCCGGTAATGCTCGGTCACTCCTCTCGGTACTCCTGAGTCTAGTTTTTGGCATGCTTGGTAATCAACCCCTAGCACTGTTGACAATTCCACGCGATCCGACCAGCACCCACTTCTTGGCATGATCGACCACCACTCCTAGGCTTGCTCAGTAACTCCAACCACCAACACTCAATCATGATCAGCACTTGTAACCCATACTCAACATCTTGAGGTTAATTTTGAAGCCGATGAACACAGTTTGCTCGATACACACTCCTTGTGACCCAATGAGCTGTTGTAGGTTACCAAATACTATCCCTCGCTATGCTCGTATCTAGAATCTTGGTAATGCTTAATTACACTCCTTAGAACCCGATAGCACTCCTAGGTGTTCCGACAACCTCCTAACAACCATGCTCGATTGTCACTAAAACTATGACATACGATCACAAGTTACAAGTTGTTTCCACCATTAGGATAGCACCGAGTATCCTTTCATGGACTAAGTATACCTATGAACAACATACAAACCCTAGGTACCTGGGCAGCCCATGAATCAAGGCCGTAACAGCTGCCATGCAAGAGGAGATGACAACCCTCATCAATAATGGGTCTTGGACTTTAGGTTCCCTACCAACCGGAAAGAAGATCGTTGGCTGCTAATGGGTCTATTCTATCAGGTTTCAATCAGATGGGACTGTGGACAGATTGAAGGCTCGACTTGTAGCCAAAGGCTTCATGAAATCTTTTCTCCTATTGCTAAGTTAAATTATGTTCGTGTCTTGATCTCTTGGCAGTGAATCAGGACGGGGACCTCTTCCAATTGAATGTTAAAAATGCCTTCCTCCATGATGATCTCCAAGAGTAAGTTTTTATGCAACAATCATCAGGGTTCTTTGCTTAAGGGGAGAGTGATCAGGTAAGAAGTCTATCTACGGGTGGTTAAAGAAGTCACCTAGGGCCTAGTTTGACAAGTTTAGTAACCTACTACTACAATTTGGATTCACCAGGACTGTATCTGACTATTTACTCTTTGTGAAACCTCACCCGGTTGTATCATCCTCATAGTTTATGTGGATGATATCATTATATCTGGAAGTAATGGTAAAGCTGTTCAGGCTACTTAAACAATAGTTGCAATCTCATCTACATGTTAAAGATCTTGGTAAGCTGCAATATTTTCTAGGGATTGTGGTGAGCAAAAATCAACATGGTCTTCTCATGAACCAAAGCAAGTATGTGGCTGATTTATTGGAGGAAACGGGCTGTACACAGATGAAATCAGCAGACACACCATTAGAAGTGCCTACCAAGCTCGACCCACAAGTTGGGAAGAGGTTAAGAGATCAAGGGAAGTACAGGAGAATTGTGGGAAAACATATACCTCACAGTGACTGTGCCACACATCCCATTCGCTATGAGTGTTGTTAATCAATTCATACAATATTGAAGACTTCCCCACTGGCAGGCAGTAATGAGGATATTGAGATATTTGAAGAGTTCGCCTAGCAAAGGACTGTTTTATAGGAATCAAAAGCACTTAACGGATGTACAGTGCTTTGTTGATTTAGACCGGGCAGGTTCTTCCTATAATAGACGATCTACAAGTGGGTATTGGCATCACTTTAGGAGGTAACATGGTCATATGGAAGAGTAAAAAGCAGACTGTCGTAGCTCAATCAAGTGCTGAAGCTGAATACCGAGCCATGGCAAAATCAGCTTCTGAACTTGTGTGGCTGAAACAATTGTTAGGGGAGTTGGGCTTTCAAGTTTGTGTGCCTACGAGTTTGTGGTGTGATAACCAAGCTGCTATCCACATTGCCACCAACCCTGTGTTCCATGAGCGGACTAAACACATTGAAATAGATTGTCACTATGTTCGAGAAAAGATGAAAGATGGAGCTGTTTGCTTGAATCACATAGGGACAAAACAGCAATGGGCTTATATCTTAACAAAAGCTCTTCCAAGAATCAGACACTCCGAGCTCCAAAGCAAGCTCTACTTGGTTGACTCTCACTCACAGCTTGAGGGGGAGTGTACATACTCGATATGCGCTATTGACTACTTATCAGTAGAGATTGGATCCGTCTAGATCTGAGTTAGCTGCTCAAACAGTCCACAAAATCTGGGATTTCGTGGAACAACATGATCCCTATAAGTGTTGTCTCCTATGTATAAATATATGGTGTGGATGAAGGTCTAATGCAAGAAGTGACCATTGTGTGCTTCCAATCTTATGTCTATTACTGTCTTAGTACTGTATATACCTATTTCTCCTATCTCAATCATGATTTCTAATAAAACCCAAAGCAATGGATTCTACTTAACACTTATAGGTTGTCTACAGTTATCTTTTAAAACTAATTTTCCTCATTGCACACTCAAATGCGAAAAAAATAAGGGGATTTAAATAAACTTACTTGCACGAATCATGAACATCTGGAATCTGTGTTATATCAAATCGCCTATACAAATTAACATTAAAATCAGGTATTAAATTATACATGAAACACATACTTCTTCACACAATGGAGAAAATGATGATTTTTGAACTTGTCATGCATTATGATTTCAATAAGAGGGAGAATATTGTTAATCACGCACCCTCTCCGCTCATTATATAAATCTCTCTCAAGCTTCTTCCAACGAGCAAACATCAAAAGGAATCCTTCACTGCCACATGGTAGTCCAGCAGCTATTCTATCCACATCAAGGTTAGTCTTCCCCAGAGCCTTCGCTTGATCGTATGGAGGATTGGCAGCATATGAGCTTGTCTCAGCTAGTTTCTCATCTTCGTCCTTTGCAAGCAACTTCACTCGTGAAGTTATCTTCTTCGTCAATTCAGCCTGTTAATTGTATTAAAGCAAAAAATTAAAAGAAATGTGACAGAAAACATATAAAAATGCCGACAATTAATCACAAAGAAAATCACTCACCAGTTTATGTAGTAACTGAAAAGCATTGGGAGGGAGACCTGCACCATCAGCAATCCATGGGCATTCAGGTGGGCTTTTGCTTTGCCCAGACTTCATTCCAGAAGTTAAGATCTCATATAGTCTGGCCTACAATTTAATATAAACCGCGAAAAGAAGCAAAACAACTAAAGCCCTTTTACAAGCAAATATATTCTAAATTAAAATTCACCTTCCCCATACACTCCCTTTTAGTTCAGACTTATATTCAACAAACTTGATATCTGATGGCATGAACTCTTCAATAAATCAAGTATTTTTGGTAGAAGCATGCAGCCTTATAGGTGCATGCAACTTGCCCATTAAGCTTATTCTTATAAAAGTATAAATAGTTAGAACTTAGAACTTTGCATTTACAAGGAAATTGAATTTGACACACAAACAGAGAAACCAACCTTGGCATCTTCCATTTCTGTACTTGCATTGTCTAAACCATCCAACATTGATGAATCTTTGCTTACAAGAGACACCTAAATCAGAAGATGAATAAGTAAATATAATGGAAACTTGTTAAAATATTCAGGGGCATGCAAGAGGTGGCTTTCAGTCACCAAGATTGGAGTCAATTGACCCTCCAGATCAAGTAGACCTTTAGCAAATGCAGCTGCAGACATCTGCAAAATATACATGCACGCTTGAACAAGAACTAAAATAACTTAAAAAAAGACTAAAAAAAGACCCAAACTACAGAACTACAGCAGTCAACACTAAAAAAAGACTTGAACATAAAAAAAAACTTAAAGATAAAGAAAGCATCAAAGTTCCCAGGAATAACTAAAATATAAACACCTGAACACGTCCTTCATCTGAACTGTATATCTTTAAGTCATGACGGTAAGTACTGTGAAGCCGGAGCAGGCCCATTCCCTCACCTAGAATGATAGTAATCGTAAACTGACAGCAAAAACAAAATCTCAAGCCACATTAACAGCAGACAAATTGAACATCAAATATGTCATAAAGACATGAGTGCCGCTACCAAAACACATAACACCTTGCATTGAATAAATTACCACAAGATATGCAATGATGAAGATTTTGTCAAGCAAATGCTATACATAAAGCAGGAACTTCTTTAAGGAATTCTAAATACTTAAACCAATCTTTATAAGGTAGGAGGAAAGAAAAGTAAAAATTCCAGTCACAGTAAAAATTATACAATATGATTGAAGGTCAAAATAAAACCTGGATACATATTGTTGCGGAAGTATCTTCCTAGTTCTTCTGCCTAAAACAATTAAAATAAATTGTAATTCACAAGAAAGAATTTAGATAAGTATCTTTCTCCCTTGTAATTTCATCATTGATAAATGTCTTCAAAAAAAGAAAGGAACACATAGAAATAAAAAAGCAAGGGACTCCCACCTGCTTCCTTCCAGCATGTGTAAGAACACCTCCATATTTGAGAACCATCAAAGCTTCAACTGGGCGTTCCTCTTCCCCTTCACCATCAATTTTAGGTTCGTTAACCCACTTTAAGGGCTTTAACTGGACCTTCCTATATATACCAGAAAAATGACCACCCTGACCATAACAAAGCATTCACAAATGGTTAGTCCTTACTCATCCCATGTCTTTGAAGATGTAGCGTGGTTTCCATATAATGACAAAACAGAATACTATAGAAAAAACTAGAAAATCATTAGAAGAACCACAAAAGTACTTGGCTTAAAATCAAAACTATGACCATGATTTTAGTAGCATTATTCAAAATTTTATTTGTTAAAATCCTACACTATCCACCTTCCAATCTCACATATACTTACTCAAAACAAGTACAGTTTCGACATTAGTAATTGAAATAAGGAACCCAGAATATTGGAAAAGCAAACCTCTTCAAGAACTGCTTTTACTTGCCGAAGTTTTTCTGCATGTTCAAAGTCTTCAGTTTCACTATCACTCTCTCGATCAGACCTAGAAAGACATAAGATTTGAAAACATTTTAAAATTTCTACTACTTAACCAAACCTTTCAAGAAAAAGTGGAAGTCACATATCTAAGATTACGTTCTACAAGTTGAAAGAATCCAAATATTGAATTGTTAGCAGAAATAACCAAAAGGTCACATAACTAAGATTACGTTCTACAAGTCTTCCGGTCCACATTATTGCGTTTTGAATTGTTAGCAGAAATGACCAAAAGTGTAATACAATAAAGGAAATAAAAAAAAATGAAGAGAACCAAAAGAAGGATGAAACAGAATTTACTGGAAAACTGCTAAAAGACTAGGAAAACCACGGGCAGCAATTGAAGCAAAAACTTACTAAAATGAAGGATTGCAAATAGATAGAGTATTTATTCGATACTCCTATCACATTGTTCTTATCAAATATTCTTATCACACCTTAACATACAATCAATCTCTCACAAATGAATATCTCACTATTTAGAATACACCTCAAAATATTTTCTGAAGAACTAATTGAATTGAATGATTAAATTCATAAAAGCTGAACAAGCTATTTATAGAGTTTGCAAATGGAGTTAAGTGACCAAAAAGCGTAAAAGTTTTCAAACGAGGTTTTTCAATATCATGTCAATGTTTGAGAAACGCAAACATTCCATGTCAGTAACAGTAATATGTTGTATAATCCATGACTTAATTCATGACTATTATGTTGTAGAATACACCGTCTACTTTACTTCTTTTCCAAAATACTTGTCATGACTCATGAATAAAAAAATGTATTGAAAGTTAAAATCACTTCAACTATATATGAAACTCCAAATGGAAAGTAGAAGTCACAACAGAGAACACAATTTCAAGTAACAAAATGAAGTTTGGAGTATAACATAAACCTCGATGATTTTGATACAATTTATCAGTATCACATACAGTTAAAAAAACATGCAACAACATTATGCGACCTACGTTGTACCCACAATATCTTAGCACTCCAGGCAAGACATACCTTTTTCGTGGTACTAACATACGGATAGCATCCAGAAGATCTTGCAGCTGAACAGCACTTTTTAGCTTAGTCTGTAAAAGAATAATTTAAAAAAAAAAACTGAAAAATCAAACTTCTACAATCAATATTGTTCTTGTAAGCATCTGGTGTAAGGTTCCAGTACTTCAGCTCGAGGTTTGCCAGTGGTGTATTTTAGCATTAGATTCAGCAATTTTTCCTCGGTAACTTTGAGTTTTACCTTCTGTTTGGGAGTGCGGTCGCCACTGTACCACAGAATGAAATATATAAGTAATATTCTCATGATATTGTGAAAAAACCATTTAGATAAAGAAACGCCTTGAAAACATTACTGTCTAATAACAGCTATAACGCAACGCAATTCTTCCGACTCTCCAAAAGCACCAATTATGCCACTCCCTTGACGTGTCAGTCCTTCGCAGAGTTGAATTGGTTCATTAACCTTCCAAGGGAGAATTGGTGGAATAGTTGATGAAAGATGTGGGGCTTTTGCATCCAAAAACATCTTCCTCAAAACACAAGCGGCATCATCATAGTACCTGATCACAATGTAAAACTACTTTCAAAGATATACAATACTTAAATAACTAGGACTATAAAATGTTCAAAGAAGGGCTAGTCATACCAAAGTGCATGTATACATGAATGGCCCATTCTACCATGACCAAAAATCCTTAAAAAAATGCAACTACCAGATGAAAATATTACTTGTAAGAATTCTTCACAAAACTCCACCCATTTACATCGCAAACGTATGACCTTCCTTCACAACGCAGTAGATCAAATCCGCACACCTGAACAACAAAAATATTTTAACATAATTTTTTTATAAAGTAAAAAATTCATTAAAACCTAAGAGGACAAAATAAAAGCAGCCTAAGCCACAACTAAAGAAAGGCAGGAATGAAAAAATACATCCAAAAAACTGTAAAAAAAGTTGCAGTCATCCAAAGCTTGTGGCTTGTAATTGAGGACATCAAGGGCTAATTGAACCTAGGAGATAATCGTAGAAGTAAGAGCCTATTTTGGAATTCAAATATCATGGAAGATTCGCTTGTTGGTCTTAAATGAAATATAGGCTGGACAATAATGAATAGAGGTTTCACAAGAATGCTAAAATATGGATTTTGAGTACAAAAAGTGAGCAAACATTCAACCTCGCCAATGCTAAATGTGGCCATAGTAGAGGACTTGGCTCCATCGTGTAAATTGTACAAGCACTCAAAGAAAAGATGATCTTGTGTTTCATTTGATTTCATGCACAAAGAATACTGGTTGGCAAGGTGGAAACCTCTCTCCTATATTTCTAATGTTGAGATCTTATAGGACATGACATGTCAGGTGAGATCTTAAGCCATCAAATCCTCCACCCTCCTCATCGCCTTCATGTCCATCCTTATCTTCTACTCCTTCCACTTCCAACCCATCTTCCTCTAAGCCACTCCAGGTCTATCATCGTCACCATGTTCCCATTCCTATAACATATCAATCAGTTCCTCTTTCCTCTTCCTCTTCTCGGCTTGCCATCGATTCCTCTTCTAAGCCCTTACTTGTTTAACATCGTTGCCACCTTCCCCTCCCTAACCTGAAGCAAATTCCCCCTCCACTCACCACTCCACTTCTTTCTCCTCTTGGCCTTCCCTCTCCCTCTCTCCCATCCCCTCGTCCCTCCTCTGTGCCTCATTTTCCTCCATGTCCAATCTCTTCTCCTATATCTAGCTTAATCCCTCATTCCTCTGTGTCACCTTCCACCACCTTCTACACGTCTCTATCCTCTTCCTCATGGGCTTGTCGTTCATTCAACTTCCCCCCTTGCTGAACCAAAAACCTACCAATACGCATCCCAACATCCATCTTGGCGCCATGCTATTGATGTTGAATTTGATGCCCCCATTAAACAAAATACCTGACCTTAGTTCCTTCCTCTCCCTCATTAAACATCATTAGCAGCAAGTGGGTGTTCAAGGTTAAAACCAAAGCTGATGGCTTGGTGGAAAGGTACAAAGCCAAACTTGTTGCTCAAGGGTTCACTCAGGTGGAAGGACTATAAAATGGAGACTTTTAGTCCTGTGGTTCGCCCAACCACAGTTCGCCTTGTGTTCTCCATTGCTCTCTCCCATCATTGGCCTATTCTCCAACTTGATGTTCAAAATGCATTCTTACATAGTGCCCAACAAGAGGATGTATACATGGCTCAACCACCTAAGTAGGTTGATTCTAAATTTCCTCATCGTGTACGCAAGCATAACAAATCTTTATATGGTCATAAGCAGGCTCCTCAAACCTGGTATCATCGCCTCATGGGATTCCTTATTGATTTGGATTTTGTATGTTCTATGACTGATTCTTCTCTATTTGTCTACTCCAAAGCCTCCCTGGTATATGTGGACGATATACTGATAACAAGCACAAATTCTACTCTTCCAAATTGGGTTATCTCTAAGCTGCAAGGCCCTCTTGCCATGAAGAATCTTGGGCAAATCCATTTTTTTCTTAGTGTAAATTTTAGATGGCCTAATCAATTGTCCCAAAATCTCGATTTATTAGAAAATGGAACCACTAAATATTTACTTCAATACTTTTTAAGGCTTAGCACATGAACAAACACAAACAAATAGTCCATTAGTCACAACATATGCCAAATTAATATTTCTCTCGGCAAATATCGCTAACGGGATTCGAACCCTAGACATTTGGCTCTAATACCAAGTAAATTTTAGATGGTCTAACTACTTGTCCTTAAGGCTCGAGTTGTTAGAAAAGGGAACTACTAAATATTTAATTCAACACTTGCCATTGAGACGCATCTTCATAAAGGCTCTATTTACTTGTCTCAATCCAAATATATTGTAAATCTGCTCAACATGGCCAAGCCTATTGACTCTCCTATTGCCATGAGAGTTTCTCTCTCTCCATGATGATGGTGATCTCTTGGCGGATGCTACTATCTATCGAAGTAAGGTGGGGGCTCTTTAATATGTGACCATCACTTGTCCTAACATCTCTTTTACTGTCAATCGAGTGTGTCAATTCATGCAAAAACACACCAATCTTCACTGCAAGCTATCAAGCGCATCCTGCATTATCTCAAGGGCTCCATTTGTCAAAGTTTTGTATTATCTTCTTCATCTAGTTTTAACTTAGCAGCCTATTATGATATTGATTGGGTAGGAATGATGACAGGCGCTCTACAAGTGGAGTTTCCATTTATTTTGGTCTAAATCTCATATCATGGCTCTTGAAGAAACAACCTATAGTTTCTAGATCTAGTACCGAAGCTAAGTAGCGATCTCTTGCTCTCGCAGCCTCTAAACAGTGGTGAGCAATTGATCAGTCCCAAACTGAACTGCCGAAATAGCATTCGGTGGGTTGATTTTGGGACCGAACCGGTTTGGTTTGGTCCAACTGGAACTGAATTTATAATAAATATATTAAAATTAATTATAGTTTGATAATAAATCAAATTTAAACATGATTGCATCATAATCATATTAAAAAATATTCTATGCATAGATATTAAATTAAAGATCTCAAATAAATTATATATAAATTAAAATAAACTAATGATACTAAAACATGAATATTAAGGTTTTCTTTTAAAAATTCGATTTTCGGTTGGTTTTGGTTCGGTACGGTTCTGAACCAAATTTTCTTATCTTGAGTTCAGCTAATCAATATAAAAATCGACCCAAACCAAAAAAATTTTAAAACCGAACCGAACCATTCAGTTCGGTTGATTAATTTGGTTAGAACCGAAGCATGCTCACCCCTACCTCTGAACTCACATTGATCAATTAGGTTTTATTGGACCTTGGCATCGACAACAATTTGACTTTTGTTCTTTGGTGTGACAATAAAAGTGCCATCTCTTGAGCCTCTAATCCTGTGTTTCATGCCAAGACCAAACACATTGAGATAGACTACCACTATGTGCGTGAATGTGTGCTTAACAAATGCCTCACTATTCAGTTTGTACAATCTGATGACCAGATTGCTGTTATTCTCACTAAAGCCCTTTGCTCTCCACAGTTTCTTTATCTGTGTTCCAAGCTTCAGCTCCAGGATCTCCCACTGAGCTTGGGGGGCTGTTATAAGCAATCAATTAGATAATGTGACTTAGTCTTACAGTCTTAGTTTGTGTTCATCTATATGAGTCTTAGTTGCTTTATTCTTTACTTGTTTCTCTCAACTACTTGTATGACTATTCTTTGTGTACACTCTCTCTCTATATATATATCAATGCGAATACTGTCATAGCAAGTTTTATGCTTACATTTTCAAAAACAACTAGTCACCGTACAAGAAACTAGATTTAAAAATTTAAAAATGTTACCGCTTGCCTAAATGCAATGCAAACATCTCTAGCCATTTGCTTCTCCATTGGAGTCAGTAGAACAGGATACCTCACCTAGAAAACCAAAAACTGTCACTTTTTCTTATACGCTACTCGCCTCAAATACAAGTGGAAATAGCAACTATAAAATATAAACACAAAAAAATATTCAATTGGAAAGGAATAAAGAATATATTTAGTTCGTCAAGTGTCAATGCTAGATAACAAATACACACGAGCTACCACAAAAAAGGTTTCTGTAAAAATACTGCAAAACCTGAACAAATCAAGAGATAATTGTTCATAATAAAATCCCACTTTTGATAATTCTATCAATTCGGCCCTTAACAACGGAGGAGATCGATGGTTGATGTAAGAGTGAACACTAAAAGGAAGTGGGAAGAACTAGCGTTTACACCACAGTACCAGTAGAGGTGGCAAGGCAACAAAACTTGGGAGTATAAAGGGATTTCACTATTATATAGTATACATATGGGTATTGAAGACGATTGAGCTTGTTATATTGAACCCAAATTCACTTTATGACTACTGAAATGGTCTAACCCCAACCCAAATTAACCTGTAGAGTGCTGTATTATAGTCCAATCAGGCCTTATGTTTTTGTTATATTTTCTTCATAATAATCACTTGCTTGGACTGTACTCAATTATAATTAAGTGAACATCACAATGCCAAATTTGTTGTAGTAATCCAATAATGCCAGTCTCAAGGACACAACCAAAAAGAGTTAATAAGATACCCACAAAGTACGTACATGTTTGGTCATCACACAGTAGTACAAAAAATAACCATGTCCTAAAATATCATCATGTCATCCAGCTACCATCCATATATGTCATTCAGTTAAATGACTCTAGACTCACGAGTACAAATGACTGAACTCTCACACATCCGGAAATGCAAAATTATATGACAATCCCAAAACTCTCATGATATAGATAAGATGCCAATCAAATCCAAGTTATCAATAATCATAAGATATTTAATATCAAGGTAACTTTTCATATATTTTCTATCATCCAAAGTATAATAATCTTTAACAAAATTAATTTTCAGAATAAAATATAAAGAATGACAACAAAACATCAAGAAATTGATTAATTATGAGTCTATGATTTAAATATGAAACCACCACACAATCAATCAAATAATCAAAATCTTATCATCATAATTAAATAATGTTAATGCTTATTATGTTAATCATTTAACGAAACCCTTGTCAATGTGCTTAACCCAATTATTCTTCTATTATCAAATTATAAAATCATTAAATGGGTTTAAGATTTTCTTAAGACTTAGATGTATTTTTTCCCCATGCCAATTATCTATCTCATGTCCTTAGCCAGTATTAAATTTATTGAATGTTATTTGTTCATCAGACTTGTTAAAGAATTCAAATTTGGAAGTTATGGACTGTTTCTTCGAGTTATTTAAATTTAAAAAGTATTATTAGTCAAGGAAGTTAAGTTGTTGCAATAAATCAGAGATTCTATTGTGAGAGCCATAGTCATCTTTTTATATTGCAAAAGTCTATAACTATAAGAATAATTGTGGTAATATTGGGTTAATTACAATTTTTCTCCCCTACAATTTGTCGATACCATTCTGCTTGTTCAATTCTACCGCATCATATCTATTAAAATTCTAATTAATAGAATTTCAACATGGCAAAAAGAGCTGGTTTGGTTCTTGGTTGTGCTACCTCCTCTAGTTGCTGCTTATAGCTTCTTGCTTGAGAACTAAATCTACTTAAGTACTACTTTTTACGGTGGCTTGCCGTTAGCCCATGTACAAGTGCGTTGTCTTGTTATTTATGTTCTTTAAAATTCTTGTCACGCTCTAAATTTAAAGTGCCGGTAGTTGGCATATTTATGTCTTTACCAAAGCTTTACAATGTCCCTTTCATAAAAGGATTTTGATGTATCTTCTTGGAAGACCTCTGTTCTATGCTTTCACAAAAGTGTCCACTTCATTAACCTCAACTTGTATATCGAGGTGGAGGAAATAGGCTTTTGCACTCATTGCTAGCCTGCAATCATTTTGTTATCTAACAAAAAAAAGGTTTTAACTTGCTAGCTATTGAATATTACTGTTCAAAATTTCAAATCTTGCTGGTTAATATGAGTGGTTATATGATGCTGCTATTTGTTACCCTTCCAAAAATGTTCACTGCTAGAATGCCTTGTTATGCTATTGTTGCTTGGTATATATTTAAAACTTCTCGTCTAGGCGTTGGAAACAGGTATTAAAGAAGAATAATGGGCAGATTACAGATATCATCTCAGGCTTAGCTTAAGTTGGACTGTTAAAGCATTCAAATTTAAATGTTGTTGACAGTTTATTCCTGTCATTTAAATTTAAAATGTTGTTAGTCAAGGAGGTAGCATTGTTGCTGTAAATTACAGATTCTACCATGAGAACGTAGTTATTATTTTATCTTGTAAAAGTCTATAAATATAAGAGTAATAGTGATGAAAATTGGGTTGATGACACCAAGTTTTTCTCTTTAATTTGTCTATGCTATTCTACCTATTATATGCTATTATATCATGTCTATTTAAATTATAATTAATAGAATTTCAACAAGACTCATTCACATGTTATTCTATTAGTTAATTTATTTAAAATATAATAGAGATTATAAAGTAAAGCAGTTCAAAAAATATATAAAGCATAGCCACTAAAGAGTATTTCATTTGTTTAGGCTCAGTTGAAGTTAATTTTAAAACATTCTCACGAAGGCCATAAGTCATGATATCTGAAGCAAATCCTGCCAGGGACCAAGTGTAAAACCCACGATTCGAGTTAGGGTTTTATATTCAGAACCGGTCGGGTCGACCGTTATTTTTTTCGAGTTGAATCAGTTTCAGGACACGTGTACCGAGCCGATGCCAGTCGCGTGTATGAGCTATGAGGGTCATGCGTACCCAAGTATATGATGATAACGTCATGAACACAGCAGAACAGAATGAGTTATCAGATATATGAGAGTATGCCAGTCATTTTTTTTTATATATATAGTGGATCGTAGAATTAGTATTAGGCTGTTTACTGCGTTAGGACGCGTTCGGGCAGTCTGGGTGGGTTGTTAGTCATAGAGCATATCATTATAATGTTGTGGTGTTGTTTGATTTTACGGGATTTTTTTCCCGATTTTTATGAATTTTTTTAGGATTTAATACGACTTAGTTATTATACTTGACTCGAGCCGGAGACGAGTCAAGTAATATTTACGAGTTTGCCACCACACACACCCTCGACCCTTCCTTTCTTCTTCCCCAAACCCCCGCCCCTATTCGCGCGCCACCGCCGCCACGGCCGACGCCGCCTGGCCGCCGATCGACGCCGCCCAGCCCGGCCACGACGTTGCCCTGCCAGCCCGACCAAGTCCGGCCCCCATCGGACCGCCGCGACGCCGCGCCCGCGTTGCGCTTCCGTCGCCGATCCCGCCGCCGGCGACCAGCGCCGCCACGATCGGTCGGTCGCCTCAGCACCCTCAGCCTTCCAGCGACCTTCCCCGAGTGGAACGGAGGCCGTCGCCACCGTGGCAGGCCGGATCTAGCGACCCATCGCCGCCGGCTCTGTTTTACCGTTTTCCGGCGAGCCGCCGCCTCCATTGGCCACGCTGATGTCATAGATGAGTCGGGCTCGCCGAGCCGGTTCCGAGGGTACCCAACACGATCACTTTCCGGCTAATAGACGCCGCCGGCAATTGTCGCCGGAAAACCACCGGAAGCCGCCGGAAAGCCGCCAGTAGCTGCCGGAAAACCGCCGAAAAATTAGAATTTCTGGAATTCGCTGGAATTCACTGGATCTTCCGCGGAGCTCACCCAGTTGGACTCGATCGAACATCGGACGCCGAGGAGCGCCGAATTCGAGCTCCGAGACGCGCGACGGAACCCTAGCCGTCGCCGATTGCCGACGACGTGAGGTATAATTACCTCCGATTGATTTCTTTAAAATTGATTATGATTGTTAGTATAACATGCTAGAATTGAATAATTGTCATGATAAACGTATGAGTATGAGTGTAGTGATGATTGCATGATGCAATTAATTGAGAATGAATAGGGAGTGATCTAATGAGGTAGATCGAGTTGAGCATGATAATCGTGTATGATGTAACTTAGGAAAAATACAATAAAATTGTCATGAATAGGATGAGTTAGAGTTATTTTCATATTTATGGTTATTTGACGATTGATGATTTTGTGTTTAATTGTGTTGAGTTGATGCATCATTTAGTTAGCGGGCGTTAGTATTTAGTTTTGATGTGTAGGTACGGAATAGGAGCTCGCCGCCTAGGCGCGATGACACGCTTGGAGCTTCTACCAGGTCCGTTTAGGACGCGTCTATGATTTACTCTTTCTATTGTATGTTTAATTTATTGCCTGCAGGACGGGTTGAGTGGCGTTTTATCGGATCCCACTTAACTCAGGCCATTTAACCGAATATTTTCCAGATTAATAACCCCTCGAGGATGAGATCCCTCGAGGTTGATTTCGAAAACAAGATCCACCACAAGTTGCCTTCGGGCCTACTATATAAATCCCTACCCAGCCCTATATATATGTAGTTTTCGCGTTTTCAGTGAGACGAGAGATGGAGAAATCGACTGCACGTACCATGCAGAGGATGCCGTGACAGTCAAAGCGGGCTCTGGATTAGTGCCAGCGGACTGTTCCATTCCCGAGGGATCCTGACAACTCCGCGTTTGAGTTCCTCACACCCGGAGAACGTGGAGGTTTACGGGTACTGTTTAGTACAGCGCATGTCCGGACTTGTGGTTCAAAGGGTACTAAAGGCGACTGCCTGAGAGTACTCGGCCTTTGTGCTCAAGGCCAGGAGAAATATGGAGGTACGGAAAGGGCTTAGGATAAAGTTTCACGAGAAGTACTGAAAAAGAAGTGCCGAGAGCGGCATAGTACCAGCAGCAGATGAGTAAGTTCGGGATGCTACCGGGTCTGCAGCCCAGTGGCTCCTCAGTAGTGCCCTTCAGAGTGTTCACGTGGAGTATGATGTTTTCTTTCATATGAGAGTTTGCTCTCATAGCCAGCTTGTTATAGTTATTTTATTTTCCGGACCAGTAACACTTGTTACTGACGTATTTTTATACTATATGTAGGTAATAATCACGAGTTGAAGAAGCCAGCTTGGACGGAGGAGCATTGTTGTCACTTGCACACATGTTAGTCGATTGAGTGTTTATATTTTATTGATGATGCTATCATATTGTGAATGATGTGAAATACTAAGACATGATAGGATATGATTAAACGCAACGAGATAATGTTATGACATGATGAAAAGCTAAGATATAATGATAAGAGGTGAGATGTGATCAGAGTGCGCAGCAGAAGTATGGCCCAAGTTCTATAATGAATATACAGTATATTAGATTATGTGTGATTAAAATTATTGATATATGCATATATATTGGTATGTATTGTCTTGACAGGGTGGATCCTAATTGCACTTTTAGGGGAAATTATGTCCGTTTTATTTTAGAATTTTTTATTGAGTTTAATCGTAATGGTATTGGTGTGTGCTTGAATTGCATGTCATTCATGTAGTACCACGTTAGGGTTGTATATTCATCAATGTATTGCGAGTCGTATCTTCATCTTAAGACGCCGAGATTGGATCCACACGAGTTAGGTTCGGGTTAGCCGACCTAACCGGGGCCTGTAACATGCCGGTTCGGTTCACGAGTGTGGACCGGATTTGGGGTGTTACACCAAGGACCTGCTCGACATCACCAAGCATAGGGAGAAAGATCAAAGGAAAACCACACTGTCCTACCCGCCACACGCCTAACTGTCATCCTATAGTTTCAACAAACCTTGTAAGTATTCTAAGTTTCTTCTCAAGGTTGATTCTCACATAGATGAATCTCACCGTCATCTCATTTATGTTCCAACCAAAAGATTTTATTCTATTAGACTACTTTATGAGGTCTAAGAGTCCTCTTTACATTAGTAAGAGTCTTGCAAAACACTTTACATTAGTAAGAGTCTTGCAAGACACAAGGTAAGGCTGTTGAAATACCCTTTGTGGAACAACCCTTCGTTGGATACCACACATTTGGGGCCTTTGTGCACTGGACTGCCTTTTCCAGCAATAAGAGTTTTGATGTTGTAAAAACATTAAACACGAATACACAAGAGAAAAGTAGGGGAAAATGTGGTGAATTTCTATGTTGTTCACCATAGCTTTCATTCACTAATTTATAGACTTAAAACTGCTACAGCTAATCCCACAATATAAGCGATTCATTTTTGGATTATCTACAACATAAATAACTCAAGATAAGAAAGGAAACAGTCAAACACGTGACACATCAATACACAATAGATGTGCATCTCACGATGTCATACATTATTAAACTAACATTTCAACACTCCCCTCAAGTTGTGAGTGGAAGTTCACCAGACACGGCTTGGATTGAAGCTCTTCATGTCAATCTCTACCCATGGCCTTAGTGAACCTGCAATCTTGTGCTAGTACTAGTTAATAGGAATTGGAATAATTTAACCATAGTGCAGACTTCATATACAGACCACAGAGTGGTCTTACAACTCTCATCACTCCCCCTCAAGCTGCAGTTCAACTTGACTAAATGGAGCAAGTACTACTCAAAAAGTGAAATAATCAGCTTTAAGGAAGGTCTTACAGCCAATATTGGCCGTAAGACCCAATGAGTAACTAGATATACATGAGTAATATTACTTATTTATTACTGAAATTTCAAAATTGCCACTTACAATATTTAATGGGGGATGATTTGGTTATCTTCTAGCCATATTGGCAGCAAGACCTTACAGTAGATTACCACTCCTCAAAAAACTTTGAAAGACTTTGAAAAGGACACGTTAAAAATCCTTCTTTGAAAAAGACAGTATAAAACCCTTTGGTAAAGGCAAGCTCTCAAGAGACACATCAAAAGTCTTTAGCAAGACACAAAACTTGGTAGGCACATCCACTTTGGACGAACAATAGAGTGGTGGTCGAAGAACCAAGGTCCACATCCAAAGTTACAGCAAAAAGAACCAATAGGGTAAGCATGGAACACCCTTGTTTCAATAGCAGCAAGGCAACAAGTTCACCAATAATAATATTGGAAGTAAAAGCTGCAATTTGCAAAAAACAACAATTGGCAGCACATTTAGCAGATTAAAAGTGGATACAACAATCTCATTGAAGGCAGCAATCTTCAACAAAATGGAGTAAAGACAAGAATTCCTGAACAATAAGAGACAAGGCCAGAATTACGGAGAAAATTCAGCAGCAAGCTACTTTAGGTTCGGGTAAACAGACACAAGCATGCTGTCCATCTTTACTTCTCATGGAGTAGATCAAGATCTTGAAATAAGTAACTGCAATGGACAAGTAAAGAGGCAATAAAATATTTCTCACAAGCAAAATCAACAAACAGGGAGGAAGGGAGGCAAGGAAGGAAGGAGATAATCACAGACACTCCTTCCTCCCCTTTCAAGCTTCTTTCCCAGAATCTTAGTATGGCAAACAGACCATTACACAAGTTGATAGGTCCCAACTATCGCTTGCTCTGATACTGATGAAGGTAAACTTCAATGACAACTTCAGCAATAACAAATCTCTAATATTGTATAGGGTCCTAACAAGTAATAGAAATCTGCAACAAACAAGGCGTAGGATAGGTTCTGATTTCAGATCCTAAGTCTTGTTAATGATGTGTTCTATAATCACGTTGTAGAAGAAGTTGCAGGAAAATAAGAGAGAAAGTCGAGCAGCAAGATGAAGGAAGAAGAAGATTGACGTGAGGGGTAAACTTAAGTCTTATTCCAATAATCAAAATCTGTCTAATAACCTGGTCGTAGCCTTATATATATATATATATATATATATATATATATATATATATATATATATATATAATATAATAACTCCATTACTTATATATAACCCCTCATAATTAAAGACTCAATTAACTATAGAGCTCCCATTTTATTTAGGAAAACTAATAAGAAACAACTAAATAAACAAAACCAACTCAATGTCTCGTAATAAAAGTCGACTCTTCTAAATATACTAATCAGCCAAGTCTTATTTCTCTTGATTAGCCACGCCATGCTTCTCCTTGTTGTTCTTCTTCTTTCTCTCATAAACAATACCATAGTTAGAATGTTCCTTCTTCTTATGATAGTCTTTCTCAATAGATCAAAGATGAATTATCAAACTCATGGTGATGCTATGCATCAGATAGCATGTAGAAAATACAAAATAACAATGGTAGTAGGTAATTTGGTTTATCCTACATACTTTATTTACAGCCATCTGGATTAAGAGTTGTAAATGGTCATCCATTTTACCAATTTACTATCCGTTCTGAATTAAATAGAAAAAATGGTGGAGACCTTGTTCACCATATAAGAAAATGGTTAAAAACTCAATCAATTTAATTGAACCGACTTTAAATATGTACGGTGATGGCAGAAAGCTCAACTTTAACTAATTTACGGTTTAACTGAATATTATTAATTATCTTATATGTAATTACAAATCTCATTTCTACTCAAACATTAATCTTGAAAATTTTAGTTGTCAAAGTGTCAATTTGATAAATTTACTTAATTTACAATATTTATTTACTTTTCATTATTTCTAATAATATATTAACACAATTTGGATTGTTGGAACATTTTATATTTTGTGAATGAAAAAGTATTTTAGATAACTTAATTTTTAACCAACTTAATTAAGTTGGATTTATGACATAATTTTTAACCAATTCAAATAAATTTTTAACTGTTTAACCGAGTGCAAAATGGTGAAAACTTAGTTATGGAAAAACCTCATAAATTTGGTTAATGGCTTGATTATGGTAAAAAATTTTAATATAATAAATGGTTATGGTATTGCTATCGACCGAACCGTAATCGATTTATTTACAGCCCTATCTGGAGTCACAAGAGTTGTTATATCTCAAATTTAAAATACAAAACTAACATAAGCAACATATATCCAAGAACTAATTAGGTAATATATAAGAACTAACGTACAACAAAAAACACATTAAAGAACAAATCAAAATACTAATCCTAACATTCCCCTTGAAGCTTTGGGTAGGAACATAGACAAAGCTTGGAATCCATGACAACTTGCAAAATAGGCAGCAACAAGCAAATATTAAAGTCAAAATTTTTCAACATACCAAAGTACAGCCATCAATTTTCGAACAAGAAGAGGCAACACAATGCAAAGAAAATCCAATGGCAACTCACATAATGTGACATGCTTTATCGTAGCAGTCTTTTGTCAAAGCAATCTGGCAGTAGTAGCAAGTCATAGAAGACAATTTTCACCAAAAATAACCAATAGCAATAATCAGAAGGGCATCTTGGGCTTGATGATAATAATAGTTAGAGTAGCAGGACCTTGAACAATTTTCAGAATAAACATTCATATGCTAATGACAATAACATAACATGACATAAGTATTATGGTTTTCAGCAGCAAGTACTTTCAGGACAACAAACAACATCAAATAACCAGTCACAACGACTAGCAATAATCCAAATTTGCAAAAGTAATACAGCAAGAATTGAAATTCGCAAAAGTGACATTTGTTAGCCAACAACTAGTATTGCCAACAGGTCAAAGTAAACCGGGTAACCAACCCGACTCGACCCGACCAAAAATAATGAGTTTAAGTCCAACCACATTGAGTCTGGATCAAGGGGTTCAGTTTTAATTAGTACTTGTTTCACATCGGGTCTGGGTTTGGTTCTCAAAGGACTTGAATCTAAAAAATATTTAGTTTTTGTTTTAAATTTTAGACTTTCTTTATATAAATTGTATTTTCAATTTATTAAATTTAAATTATATATAAAAAAATTATCATAAAACATCTAAATTTTATATAAATGTGTAGGGCTGCTAATTGAACAAGTCAATTCGTGAGCATTTATTGTTCGGTTCAACTTAAAACTCAACATTTAAATGCTCAAGCTCGAACTCAACTTGAACTCAAATTCCATGAGTTGAGTTTGAACAAGGAAGTGTTCGACTCAATTATAACTCAAACTCGACTCGAATTTAACTCGTAGCTTGGCTCGAACTCGACTCGATGGTATAATATATAATATCAGATTTAATAAAGTAATATATAATATTAGATTTAATACATTACTTTTGGTATCAATTGTGGTAAATTTTTTGTTTTATTTGTATGATCATAATAAAGACTACTTTAACTATGTCCTTAGCAAAAAAAAGCCTAATAGTTCAATGGTTGTTATGTTTCATAACATAAAGGAGGTCATGGGTTTGAATTCCCCTTAGGTAAATAATATTTTCTTTTTCTTCATCTCACTTAGGGCTGCTAATTGAGCGAGCTAGCTTGTGAGCATTTAGTGTTCGGCTCAGCTCGACTCAACTCAAAACTCTGATATTTAAATACTCGAGCTCGAACTCAACTCGAACTCTAATCCTACGAGTCGAGCTTGAGCAAAGCAGTGTTCAACTCGACTCGACTCGGTTATAACTCGAACTCAACTCGAAATCGACTCGATAGCTCTTGACTCGAACTCGACTCGATTAATATAATATAATAATATACATAATATCATTTGTCTATTCAAAATACATTTAAAATCATAAATAAATATTATTATTGACTATGTATTAAAGGAAGGTGGTGGTGAGGGTGTTTGTTTTGTTTTGTTATTTATTTTTTATTAAATCTGGGTCGTCCTTGTAATCGAACGATCTAGATTAAAGTTTGAGACAGAAACATTATTTGCCCCCGGCTAAGATAATATATATATATATATTATAAGTTTAATTGTAGCTAGTTATATTTATTTATATACAATAAAATAACAAAGTAACATCAATACAAGGATAGCTCAGTTGGGAGAGCGTCATCCTAAAGACCATGAAGGTCATGTGTTCTATCTAGCGCATCATCGCATTGATACATATTTATGTTGGATAAACATTGTCATCGAAGAAAAATAGAAATCGTAATTGGTATTTATGGCCTAATTGAGCGAGCCAATGAATTACTTACGAGCTAGTTTCGAGCTCCCAAATCAGTTGGCTTTTGAGCTCATCAAAATTAAACAGCTTAATGTATTCGATCTCAAGTCGAGCTCGAACAATATAAAAAATGTTCGAGTTGAGTTCGAACACAAGCTGAACTCGGCTCGCTCGCTCGTTTAGCAGCCCTAATCTCACTATGGATAGTCCCACATTATTTGATAAATCACACTCCACCCTTTCCTACTTTCTATAAATGATAATTCTACTCCACATATAATGGTCTACTCTACATATAATGACCCAAATTAAGAAGTTGGTTTTGAGCTTGAGTCGAGCGAGTTTCTAGCTCCTAAAAATTTGATAACTCAAGTGTATTCTAGCTCGAGTTGAGTTCGAATAGCATCATAACTATTCGAATCGATCTCAAGCATTTATACTTAAAACTAGCTCGATCTTAAGTCGAGTTTGAGTGATCCTCGAGGTTTTTGAGTCAAGCTAAAACACATGTTTAGCTCGACGAACTCACTCATTTAACGCCCTTATAAATGTGTAATATATATATTATTGATTTGGATCCAATTCAAGTCCAAGTTTGCTAGGTCGGGCTTGGGTCATGTTCGGGTCTAAGTTAAGAAAAAAATACTTATGTACATATTCGGGTTTGGGTATTCAACATAGGGTCGGGTTAGGGTCCTATAAAACCTGAACCAAACTGACCCATTGGCCACACTAATAGCAACCCAACAAGATAAACTGTTTTTTTGGTTTGATAACAAAAATAACTACAGTATAGAAATGAGAACTAAGCCCCATGACCTCCCCTTCAATTTGATTTATAGATCAAGATAGTGAAATGGACCCTCCTATGAAAGTATAGAACAACGGTCCTCCTTGAAGACATAAAAAATCCTTTTATGGAAAGGATAATAGTAAAGACAAAAAATTTCCAACTAGGCATGCTTCAAATCCTTTGAAAATTAGAGCATGACAAGGATTTCAAAAGATATAAATAACAAGTTGAATACTTGTACATGGGCTGAAGCAGGCCGTGAGAAATGCTAGCACTTAAGTAGATTTACTTCTCAAGCAAAGAGCCACAAGAAGCAACCAGAGGAGGCAACACATTCAAGCTTGCCATGCTTGTCCTGAATCAGGCAAGGACCAGACCAGCTATGATACCATGAAGAAATCATTAAATTGAATACACGTACAAGAGAAAAGTAGGGGGAAATGCGGTGAATTTCTTAGTTCACCACTGCTCTTATTCACTAATTTATAGACTTAAAACTGTTACAACTGATCCCACAATATAAGGGATTCAATCTTGAACTATTGAAAACAGAACTATAGACTCAAGATAAGAAAGGGAAGAGTCAAACCCGTGACACATCAATACACAATATATCTGACATCTTATGGTGTCGTGTAGATTAATATTAAACTAGCATTTCAACAGATTAATTCATTTAAGTATTATGATAAAATGATTAAATTTGGGCAGTTTGATATCATCAAATTGCAACAAACTGACTATTAGCCAAGATATCTTAGATACAGAAGATATTTTGTAGATGTTCAACATTTTTTATGTATTTATATTCTTTTGTAGACGATAAGGATGCTCACATTGAACATTTGTCCCATTATTCACTCATAAATTGCTACTTAAACACCAAAAACATAATTTTAACATGTATAATGTAAGCAATATGCATTCAAAATGCTTCATAAATAATGAATTCTGCAATCATAACATACATTTAAGAATAGACACTTATTTACACCAAGTAAACATAATCCAAAAAATTTAAGCGGCTAGTAAAATAAATGGATAAAAAAGCACATGTCTCATAAATAAAACATGCATGATAAGACATGCATTCCATCCAAAAAGAAATGATTAAAAATTGACAGGAAAATGATACATAAAATAGGTAATAACCAAGTCTATCTTAACACAATTTATAAAATAGCTCCACCCCTCTTCCCTCTTCCCTTCTCCCTTCCACGTCTTCTTCCATCTTACAAATAAATAACCTCATCTAGATTTGGCACTTAGTGCCTCTACTCACCCTAAAATGCTTTTCCACCTTTATCAATATTAATTGCTAGTGCTTGTAGTTCACATGCAACATGGATAAAGAAACAAGGCTTTTTAACTATGACATATAGTTATCAGTTTATTCAACATGTTTTTACAAGGGCCAATGTCTTCACTTGATGGAAAAAAATGAAGCAATGTTTGCAAGGGAAAAAAAATCACTTAGCTCTATGAAAGTCAAAACATGACTTAGTATCCTACATTAAAAAACATAACTTAGTCTCCCTCGTGACTGTTAAGTGAAGATGTGGCAAACCATGAGGGTGATCAGGGATTAATATATGATGGTAATGTAGCAAAAAATATCTCATAGAAAATTGAAATAAAATATAATTGATTGATTTGCACAAAAACTAAGTAAAATTAAATATAATTAACAAAAAAATTAAAATAAAATATTTTTTTATTTCAAAAACTTGAGAGTTGATTAGACATTAAATAATTTTATGAGGTGATATGTGGCTATAAAATTGTGCTATGGCCCACAGTGAGTCTGCAGGAGAATATTCTAATGCAACAACAAAATATTCAACTAGATTAATCAAAGACTATCAAAGTATATAAACAAGAAGAAAAAACTAAAACAGAAAATAATGACTACCAAGGCAGAAAAAATTTGACCTCTTTGGTTATTCATCATAAAGCTTGTTAAGCCTTACAGATGAGGAAGCATTTATTTATATGTATAACACAAGAAAACTTAAACTCAGCAAATTCTTAATAGCACTAAAAATTAATTCTGAAAATGTACTAATATTACCCAATTGTATGAACTCCAACGTAATACTACTAAAATAAAAAGAAATTTTAAAAGGACAATTGTTAATATACTCGACTATTAAGTACAACATGCACCACATCATTTTAATCATTATATTTTATATAATTATTTATATGCAATTTGATTTACTATGTGTTGTTCAAGTTTTATATTAGATCTCTTCAAATAATAGGGTGTTATAAAAGTTTTATTTTTAGAATTACTTTTTAATTACAAATATGTTTAAAGGTCAAGATAAGTATTTATATGTGTTTTTCATCCTTGTAATAAGCCTTTAGATGATTGATCAAAATTTAATAAGTAGATTTCAGTCTTTCTCCTTCAACTCATGCAAATTCCAGTTTCTCTCTTCTACCATACCTTCATTTAATTTTGGCTTCCCTTCTAAACCATTTCTAGTGGATTTAGACCTTCTAACCTTCCACTGCTATTTTCTTTCTTTTTGCAAATCATCCCCCATATTTTTAAAAAGAATAATGATAGCCATGCAAAACATCATCACATTTATCTCAAGATGTAATCCGGAAGCAATATTTTCATTCAGATGGAATCTAAAATCAACCTATGAAATTGCAAGAAGTCAAAATGCAAGTACAAATTACCTAATATTACCTAAAATTAGCCATACTGGTCAAACAAAGCACATGATGAAGAAGAAGGGCATACTTCTTTGCCATCTAGATTCCTCATAACAACTCCATCAACTACGGGGATTTTCGAGCTTCTGCATGTGCATATTCTGGCCCAACAGTATACACCTGTCATAACACAAACTCAACACTCATTTAAAAGAAAATTCTCTCATCAGAAAAAGCAACTAGAATGAAATTCTACTTTTGTCCATCTTAATTAGATACTCTCATCAAAGATTAATTCCTAATTCGAAGCATGGACAAAGAGGAGGGTATGCATTAGGAACAACATCCGACCATCAAAAACACTGTCATTTGTAATCACATGGATCTTAGTTTAGGTCCCATGACACCTGACACCCTATGGCATATGTTGGAAGAGGAAGACTATTATCAAAGATTAATAATAGAAAAGAGCATAAGTAATGATGTAAAACCAATTAAAAACATATATTTTCACATCAATTTGCATGCGTACCAAATATTTAAATGGTTCAGGGGCATTTCAAATATTCCTGTCTTTGATGCTTCTGTATAAAATGATAATTCCGGATTTTTTAACGATAGCAAGAATGGAAATGGACTTGCAATTAATGGTGAACTTTGAGAGTTGGATTCAAAATCTAATCTGCACTTCACCAGATCCAAGACCAAACCACTCTCAAAATATATACATCATTAACCAAAAATAACTAAATCACAAGTACATGTAAAACTTTTTATGAGGGAGATCACTGTAATAGGTATGTATTTTATCCTGTTCCATATATTTCAGACTTCTGACTTAACAATGACAACTTGACAATTTAAATAATTTACCAAATGCAGAGAACATTGTACCTTCACATCTGTTCCTCCAGTTGGCATGAACTCTTCATAGATATAGGAACCTTCCCGCCTAACTCTCCTAACATCGGGATGAAACTCACTGGATCTGTTACCAACCTGCAGCAATATCCACATATATTAAATTTAATATAGATGGGCAAATCCTTCTTTCCCTAGAGTTACTTATAGTTTCTCTTCTTCTTCTTCCACCTTAGGAACTCTTGCAGATTGAAAACTCCCATTAGTTGAAAGGTCCATCACAGAGGAAATAGGGAGGCAGTTGCCTTGAGAAATAGTAGTACCCAAATAATAATAAAGTGAAAAGTATAATACAAAGTTTTCTTGCAAAAGTGGTATAAGAATTGTTCTAAATTCCTTATTTGTTCTTGAAAGGCTAAACCATGAATTTATGTATATAAAATATAAGATTTTAAGTACACCTCAGTAGTAATTGTAGTAGTTGGATTACAAGACTATGATCAATTGAATACATTCACCACTCATGGTTAGGTGCTGGCTTGTACGAGGAGATGTTATAGCTCATACCAAGGTTCAAATACAAACTAATATGTCTTTTGTTTGGCATCTGGGAGTGAATTTGTAAATGATAATGGGGAGCTTTCCATACACGCATCCACCATCTTTGCTAGGAGGTGATGCAATCATAGAAGTTGGGGGATGATTAAATTAACATCTACTCCTAAGAAATAACAATAAATAAAGAAGAACAATAGATGAGCAATAAAAATAAGGCTCTTGGCCAATCTCAATTCGTCTCATGTATGTCAAAAACTTGCTACAATATTTAGAGAAGCCAATATTTATGGGAAAAAACCCTTGAAGGCCTAAATTGACCAACTCTAAAATAAACCTAAAAATGATCCCGAAAATACAATAAAATTCCTAATTAAGTTAAACTCTGAATGTGGGGCTGTTAAGGTACCATTTACCATTACCAAGCTATTTACAGTTTACTGATCTCCTACCTTTTACTGTTTTCTAACTGTTTTGACTAGTGGTAAATGGTTAACAATTGATAAATTTTACATGAGACACACAGCTGTATGGCAACACAAAGCGCCTATCAAGGTTACAAATTTGGTGCCACTTGCAGCATATATTGACCTTAAGCCAACCTTTAGAAGGGTAAAACATACAACCCTAATTAAACATAGTAATAATGTCATTTTTTGTCTAGAACGGTCAATATATCTATAGATTGATTTCCTAAGACTAATAACTACCTTTACTAAAATGCTAAATCAGCAAAATGACAACAGTAGAGGCTTCTTCCACTACCTTTCAAAATAAAAGTGGTATAATTAAATTTGTCACTTTTGTTTACATTTTTTAAATAGTAAAAAATATATATATTTCACCCTTTTCTTAAAATTTAATTTGAAACAGTGAACCGGTTGACCACTTGCAGTCCTATTAATAAACACTTAACTCTTGAACAAGAAATTCCTAATATAATGATGTGTAAATATAGAATAAGACTCGGCTGCAAGGAAACCCTAAAAGGTAATAATCTTCCTCCATAAGCAACTTCCATATATTGTACTGCATAAGAAGGTCAGACCAAGGGACAAAAGAAAACCATCTGACGAGTTAAAAACTTACTTCAGGCTCAACCTAACTTCTACCCTTAGTAGTTATGTAACAATTTCAAAATTGAAATTCTAAGTACTAAATATTTTAATTGGAACAGCAAAAGGACTGAGATTTATATTAAGCCAAGGAATTTAAGGAATATTGGGGATCTACTACAGTTCATATTATCGTATCACTGTTTGTTCAGGAAGGTCAAAAACAAAAG
Source organism: Piper betle (assembly GCA_033002965.1). Lineage (NCBI taxonomy): Eukaryota > Viridiplantae > Streptophyta > Magnoliopsida > Piperales > Piperaceae > Piper > Piper betle. The sequence goes on from JAURVB010015047.1 coordinate 57,241, forward strand.
ATCTCGGAGACATTTGGAAGACTTCTCGGAGAAATCATATGCTTGAAATATTGTTGTAAATAAGAAGTTGTATAGATAATAATCCCCAATTACATTGTTTTTTTTAACATATAAACTAATGGCACAACGAAATATAAACATGCAATAAGTTTATTTGTTGATTGATAATAATAAGAAAACATTCCATAATCATCCTGCTAATAGAACATTTCCTTTCCACAAAATTACATGACAATCAGTAATATAAGACTACTATACTTATTCACATGCATTAATATCATTTAATAATAAATTAGAATGAGGACATGATAATTAAATTTAAAAATACTAAGCAAAATTAAAATCTACATAAAAGAAAATAGAATTTAATTAAAACAAATTAGATACATTAATAAATACGATCAAATAACTTAAGATTAAGTAAAAACTCACTTAAGGAAGAATATAATAAATTAAGTAAATCACGTTAAAAAAATTAAATAAAAGAAACATTTGCGTTTTAATTATACAGACCAAGAACATTTAATAGAAACCTAGAATCAGTAAAAAAATAAACAAATAAATAAATCACCGTCATAACAAGTCAATTCATATATACCTTCAGGCATAACAAGTCAAGTCAACTTTTTCAGCATCATTTAAAACTCAAACACAGAGTTGCACATAGCTGTTAAAAGGTAAACTCACAAAATTATGAACAGGTAAACAAAACTAAGGAAGATCAAGAGCATTGAGTTCACACAACATATATTCCAATTACTAAAAAAAATGTAAATAACATCTTTATCAACATAGATATGGAGTAAGGATCAGAAAAAGGAAACCAACCTTTCGAAACAATTGTTTCATGCCCCCTCCAGCAGAACTTGGATAATATATCATTATACCATGATTATCGCCTGACAACAAGAAAACAGCTTTAATAAACACAAAAATGGATACATAAGTGCTTTTATGTTATAAAAAATACAAAATAAGTGTTTTATGAGGCAAAGTAAGTCTATTAATAATCCGCCAACCACCAATAGGCTTCTCCACAAAGGGTTTCCAAAAACGCCTTCCATGAACTTCAACAAAGTCTTCTTGCTCAACAAAGTAGTCAAGCTCTTGGTAAGGGAAGTCCCTATTAACTAAGGCATAAGTGGGAACAGGAATGCCACACATCTCCAAACACTTCAGCAAAAGGAGACCGCATGTTAGACTTTCATCATGAAGTTTAAAATTGAGGCAACAATAATAATTATGCCAGAATATGAGAATCTCAAAAAGGAGGTAAAGAGTCGCAGGACCCAAACTTACAACATTGATCTAACTAAAATAAAAATAGAAGGATGGTTTAAAAGATTAAACTTCGAGGAATATTTCGATATCTATAGATTCTACCAATATATTTTTAACCTATTGCATCCTCCCGGTTTTGAACTGCAGTCAGATTTATGAAAATGAGTCACTCAACGAATTTAAAACAAGACCATGCATGCAAATGGTTTATGCAAGGATTACCCACATGAAACGAACTGCAACCAATTGTATGCAATTTCAACCAAAAAAAAATCATGCACACATAAAAACAAGAACATGGTGATTTAGCAAATGACATAGAAATAAGACGTATAAAAAAATGAAAAAAAAACTTGTGAAATTAGTGAAAAAATAAATACCTCATACACTTTCCTCCTATCATGAAGAAGATACTGCTGTTCCAGTTCATTCACCAGAAACGGCCTGAGTAAAGAAACTCATTAAACACACTGATAAACACTTGCAAATTATTCCTAACTGTTGTAAGTAGTAGAAACAATCAGAAATGCCGTTAAAATACACATCATAAGCACACACATATTCATTAGACAACATATAGATACAAATAGGATGCACATAATAATCAACCGGAAAAGGAAGGATATTGATTCAACTTACTTGTGCAGAGCAGCATACATCTCAGCCTTTTGAAGAGGAAAGCCAGTGGAATAGAAAGCAATTAAACAATCACAAATTGGCCATCTACAGAGAGTAAATCACCATTTGTTTTGTCATTAACAAGATAATTGGGAACCAATAAAGTAGATATCTAGACTTGAAACCGATTGGGCCGGAGGTCCAGCTAACATGCCTAAAAAAAGAAGCAGTAGATGAAGCTAGGATAATCAAAACTATAATTTTAATTTAAGCAACATGTCATATCACCGTATTTTAAAAATACAATATCACTGATGACTCACTAAATGGCATACAGATGGGGACATCCTCTAAAGTCAATTAATCAAAAGATGGAAATGTTGATTGCGCAAGAATACTGAGAATCTAGACAATTTGAAATGGCATTGCCGGTCCCAAACCCAGATAACAGTCAATGACACCATCACAACTTTGTCATTTGTAATCAAATGGATCCTAAATTAGAATCCACATTCTCAACCACTTTTTGGGACAAGGTGGAGGAAAAAGAAGAAGACAGGTATGAGATACATGTAGTGCATTATCAAACTAGTCAAAATAAGAAGAACTTTTAATATAATTTTCAAAGGCAACTTAATAAACCGAATGGCCCATATGCTCATAAATATAAATGAAGTTAGACTAGTATATGATTCAATAATTTCTAGAGATTCATACTTCTCCACGGGATCTTTGAGTATAACATGATCTCCAAATCTTATAATCTGCATGAAACATTAAAAAATATGTCATAAAAAGTAACCATGTAGAAAATTATGAACTTCACTATCAAACGTAATTTCATTAAGAACAACTTAAAATCCTACAACTCCTTTGCCGATATCTAGCTTGGTGCCATGGAAATACCATTTAATGAACTCAATGAATAAGATTCCAATAAATGGAAAATACAAAACAAATACCAGAATTTAAAATGACCATGTCAAGCCGAGAAAATAACAAACTTATAAAATGCAAAACCAATTGAATCATGTAGTGCAGAGTAGGTGCAGGCAACAATTAGGCAGACGTCCAGCAAGGCATTGTCCTTATCCATCCAATTAATTTCATACCATGCAGGACATCCACGGGCAAAAAATCTTTGAACACAATCGGTCTCAGTCAGCCCAGGAATTTATATTTGTTCCATGTTTGTTGCAATTTCTAATCCTTTCCGCTTGAGAAAGCACATGTCTATCTCATAAAAGAAGGGCATCTGAACTAGACAATCATGTTCTCAAACATTCTTTTTCTCAATTTCTCTCTTTACCAATTAGCATATTTGAATAAATATATGTTATGTACCATGAAAAGGCTCAAATCCGTAGGTTAACGCGCGTTTTACTAGCTTCTAATGTTAATTTAATGACGGGCTTCAAAATATCACTAATATCATTAGTCAATAAATAATGGATGCAATTTGGCTTGCTACTCTGAAATCTATCTCATCGAATAGAATGTAAGCATCCACGGCCGGACGGACAATTAGATAACAAAAGATGACAGAGATACGACGGAGACATTTGATATTAATTCATTTTATATGGGTTAAAGAATGTTTATAATGTACATTTTCACCAAATAAGCAAGAAATGTCAAAGCCATAATTTACCATAAAAAAGAAAGATGGAGGAAATAAGAAATGCGGACCTCAAATTCGCCAAATGCGTCCAACCTCTCAAGAATCTGGCTCATGGGGTTAGATAAAACCTGAAAAACGAAAAAAAAAAGGCAAAATAAGGTAATGCGAAGAAGTGGAATGTAATAATAATAACAATAATATTAACAAAAGTAAACCTTCTTCTCCATGACGCAAACGCCGATTCTGACCATGACAGGGACATCACCTACCATTCTGATCGGCGTTGGAAAGCAGATTAAAAAAAGAGCAAAGAAAAGAGGATCGGAATGGAATCAGAAACGTCGCTTTCTCAGAATGTTGGGAACAAAGACGGAATCACTTTCTGTGTTTCTTTTCTCCAGAAAGAGGAGTTAACAAAAAGAATAACTTTTTTTTCTTTTCTGTTTATTTATATTGCAGATGTAGCAATACTCGCACAGATGGACGGCCACAATCAGCAGAGTGGCGCCGCGTGGGATGGGTTAGAATATACAAGTATTTCATAATTTATTTACATATAAGAGGTTGGATTATTTGGATACATTATTAATATATTATTATTATATCGGTATCCATCTATTCTTACTAATCTATTTTTTATTATTAAAAAAAGAATAGCCAACCATTAAAAGTAACTTAGAGTTTTATTCTCATTGATCATCTCCTTCCCTCCTCTATAATCATCTATAAATAATTAATAAACATAATAATAATTATACAAAAATATAAAAATTTAATAAATATGATAATATAAAAATTTGATAAGCATGATATTTCATAACAATAACTACATCGTCTTATAAAATAAAATATACAAAATTGATAAACATCGCGTCAACGTTTAAGATAATCACGTTAAATTAATAATATAAACTCTAGTTATAATTAATTATTTATTAATTTTATTTTTAATATTATTAATATAGATATTTTTAAAAAAACATATCCCCACGACGATGGAACGAGATTATTTACGTAGGTTTATGTAATGAAGGGAATTATGTCATCTCACTCTTCACTGTGAAACAATGAACACAAGGGATTTTTTGCATAGATCTTTAGGACTCAATGTGAGTTCCTCGGTTAATCCATGGAGGGCTCGTCTCACAATCCACTATTTGAACATGTTTTGATACAAATTATAAATAAGTTGTTCTTTGTCCACCTTGGAATGTACGCCCGGAATTTGACACTCTAGTTATGCTTTTCCCGGTCTTCATATGACAAAATAAACATCATTAATGCACCCAAAATGTTAAAAAATAATGCGGTAACAATGTTCGCATGAATTGGATCACAAGAAGGCCATGAAATAAATTTCAAAAATTGAGGGGAACTGGACTAGGTGGTTGGGCTCAAGTCGGCTCAAAAAGTCTTTAACCAAGTCGGTTTAGACTTTTGAAGTGGGTGGCATGCATAGGCATTGGACCGGAACTAGGTGCCCCGAGTGGAAAGTGGCGTGCATTGCATGAACTACTAGGGCACAATTTGGTGTGAACTAAGTCGGTTTAGACTTGTGAAGTGGGTGGCATGCGTAGGCTTTGGACCAGAATTGGGTGCACCGGGTGGAAAGTGGCATGCATTGCACAAACTGCTAGGGAACGATTTGGGGTTGTAGACTTGAATCGACGGTTGAGGTTTAAAAAGTGCGGGTGTGAGATCTTTTAACTTAGTCCTATATTTAATATAGTAAGGTAAAATTTGGTTGATTAATGATAATAGATTATAGATTTTCAACTTCGATTATAAATAGTATCAAAGACTCTTAATCGTTCAGATATCACAAATTGGCCGGACATGGCACCGATCAGCCGAACAGAGGCTAGAGACTCTGCGGCCAGAATATAGATTCTTGTTCTGGCTGGAAGTGTTCAGGAACTTTATGGCAGCAAAATGGCTTCCTAGCAGCGAGTCTCCACCCAGAACTCTAGTCGGTGATGTGGTGGACCTTCGGGATATGATGGCACGGATGATGGTGACGATGTTTGGCCGAACGACAGCTCCAAAAGTGGTGGCGCAAGTTTATCTCCCTTCCTCGACCGGCACTTCGTGGCAAATTTTCACTGAAAATGGGCTTCGACAGAGTCTAGGCAAGGTTTGGGCTTGAAGAGGGAAGCAAGGGCTTTATGGTGGTGGTCTTGGCCTGGTCTAGGTCGACTGAGGGTGGCTAGAAAAGTTGCCAAAATATGCTTCCAAAACCAGCAATATTGATCATACATAAGTTATCTTCATTATCAAGAGACTTGGGCAAGGCTTTGGCCAGCGGCCTTACTTCAACTGAGGTAGAGGATCATCGGCGTTGCTTCAGTCTGCATGGCAGAGGTCTTGGATGGACACTAGCCTACCTTCTTCCTCCCCAGTAGAGAGCTTTGCTTCATCGGTTTTCTGCTCTGGCCTCATCCATGCTTAGGTACTTCTCCCCTCTCATTCCAGTTCTTTTTGGAAGGGGTAGGGGTCTATTTATAGAAGATGGGAGGTGTCATGGGGTTAATTTAGAGTAGAATTTTTTGCCCCTAGACCACAACCGTGCAACATAATTCACTCATGGAAACACCAACCTTCCACAAGCACGCAGCAATCCTGCAAGATACCGCGATCAGGAAGCAACAATAGCACCCACACAAGCACTCTGGAAACTAGACTTCACCCAATTGCCGGCACACGATGTAGTATCGGTACTATTAATTCGTCCAACCAACCACCACACAGGGATATACGCCAATGACTGCTAATACACAATCGTGCCAAGACACTATGGTTCAATACGCCAAACTGATTACTCTCTTCGGCTCACAAGACCCCAAATCCTCGATCTTGCTATCGATACCATGCCTAACACGACGACGATGTTGACACCATAGAAATTATGGAGCCCATGCTCCAACCTTTATTTCATTAACTAGAAACAAAGAAACAAGTAAACAACCTCCCTGACTATTTGGTTACTGTGGAGGCTGTGACGACTATGAGTACCCTACTCACAAGTAGTCCTCACAATGCACGACCCCAAGCCACCCCCTAGTCGGTCTATTTACATGTAATTTCCCCCTAGCTAGAAATACAATCAAGTCGTGGAATAGGAATTGTGTACCTTGATCCTGGCAGAGGACTACTCCACTAGTACCCTTGAAGTTTTAGCCCTTGCCCTGAAGAACTGGTTGCAACAACTCCAAGCGTCTCCTTGCATGATCAAGGTTATTTCCTCTACACTAAGAGATTCACAACAATTCACGTCTATTCCCCTCTACACAAGAGCATGTCCCCTTTGTGTAGAATACTAGTCTATGTTTGTTATAACTTCCATATCTCCAAAGATTCTACCAGCATATCTTATAAAGATCACGCCTATCCTTGTAGTTTGTTGCAACCAACAAACTAACTTCCAAGGATATACATATATAAAGTTTGTTGCAACCAACTATCCCTCGCTGGTTAAGATAAGATCTCAACACATCAGCAAATCTTATCGGCAATTCTCAGTCAAACAAATCCTTCTGTGTGCCTTGGTTGCATGGTTGAACCCTCTTGGTTCAACCGCAGCCCTCTCGGCCATGGGTCCAACCTCCTGCCATTCCAGCAAACTGCTCGACCGAGATGCCAAAATCCTTCCCTCGTCATTCCAACAGAATGCTCGCCCCAAATACCGGCATTCCTACTCCCGCTAGGAATCCTACACCAACCTCGTCAACCTTGGTAAATACCGTTGCTCCGGTATTTGGCTCAATCACCCCTCATGTGCTCGTGCCCATGTACCAGTATTTTGATCACTCAATCTATCGACACTCGCTACCGCTCGGCACTGCTTGGCACTACTCGGCATTGCTCACTCGTGCACTACCCACTTCTTGATACTGGATATCGATATACTTGGTTGCCCACAACCTCGCTCCACCGATATACTACTCGTAGCATGCTCGGTCATTTCCTCCCTATTTGGAACCCATCATCTAGAGGTTTATCGATGCCTATGTAGTGGCATGCTTGGTACTCCTTACCGATCACCCCTTGCTACTACACTTCTCATTGTCGGTCCCTCACCCGACATGCACCATGTATCATAGTCTGATCCTTGCCTGCAATTATAACACGGATTAGCAATGGTAAGTTATTTCCACCACTCGGATAGCCTTAACTATCCGTCTTGGATGTGGGATGACTAGGAACAACTGCCAAACCCTAGCTCCTAGCATGTCCACAGTTAGACATGTACTAGTCCTCCCCTACTAATGAGAACTGATGCCCTCATTGGAGGGTTCAACCCTGCCCAATACTTCTTGATCCTCCTTTCAAATTGCTACAAGTCCCTCTCCTTTTCCCAGCTCGCCTCGTTACTCGGCTCCCCTTTCCACTTGATAAGATACTCTGTCCCGACGCTTGAAGCACCTTGCCTATGGTCCAAAATCCTCCCCACCTTCTTCTCAAATTGTTACCGGATAGTAGGTGGAGCTCTCTTAGGATGAGCTCTCCTTGGATTGACCAAATCCTCATAGAATGGCTTGAGAAAGCTAACGTGAAAAGTCAAGTGAAGCTTGTACCTCTCGAAAAGTTTCAACCAGTATGCCACACTCCTAATGGCCTTCTCCACCTCGAAAGGACTATCATACCTTTGCACCAATGCTCGATGCACCTCGGTACGTCTAATCTTCTTCCAGATCTGTGGCGTGAACTTCAGCATCAATTTGTCCCCTACGCTAAATGATAATGGCTTCCTCCTCAAGACGGCATATCTCTTCATCTTGCATATTGCCTTTGCCAGTGAATCCACTGCATCCTCGTATAGGTCTTGCTGATCTCTAACAAACCTATATGCAACTGGACACTTTACTCCACATCCTTGTAGAGCAACCTCCAGTGGTGTAAGAGGCTGGTGGCTTGTCGCAACCTCGAAAGGACTCAGCCTCGTAGCAGAAGAACGATATATATTATAACAAAACTGCTCCGTGTCAAGAAGTTTCAACTAGTTCATTTGGCTGGCTGTATCAAAATGCCTGAGGTACTCCTCGAGTAATGCATTCGCCCTTTCAGTCTGCCCGTCAGACTGAGGATGGTTAGTTGTAGAAAAGTTTAGCTTACTCACTAGTAGCCCGAACAAACACGTCCAGAACCATCCCATGAATCTAGCATCCCGGTCACTCATAATGTTCATCGGCACTCCAAAGTGCTTCACCATGTTCCTGAAGAACAATTTGGTAGTAGTCTCAGCTGAATATGCATGTGGTGTTGCTGCGAATATGACGTACTTTGAGAACCGATCTACAACTACCAATACAGAAGACATTCTGATATAAAATACATTGAAACCGAACTCCATGACCTTGTCGATGTTAGTAGAGGCTATAGCAAGCCGGCCTCTAGTCTTCTTTCCACCTTGTCCTGCTGACACACTAGACAGGACCTCACAAAAGCTTCAATATCAGCCTCCATCCGTGGCCAATAATATACTCGTGACATGAGTGCATGCATCTAGTCCCTATCTGGATGTCCAACCCATTGGGTATCATTGGACTCCTCTATAAGCTTTCGTCATAGCCTACCAGTAGAAATATATAGACGACCCCCACTAGCGTAGGCCACCCCATTATCTAGTCAATACTTTCGAACCAGGTCCTCCTGGATTCTGTCAACTAGCTTCTTGTACTCGAGATCCCTTTATGCTAACTCACTGACCTGCCCCAGTAGCGCAGTTTCTATCTCGCTCATAGCCACCACCATCTCATGTTCTTATGGCTAAGTGCATAAGCAACATGATTGGACTTACCCAGCTGGTGCAGCCACTCGAAGTCATACTCCGCTAGAAACTCCTGTCACCTTGCTTGTCATGGAGACAATTTTTTGGGTCTTGAAGAAAGTGTTAGCCACATTACTGGTAATGACAACGAACTTGGATCCCAGCAAGCAAACTTGCCAAACTCGGAGACAATATACCACAGCCAGCATCTCTTTCTCATTGGCTGAATACCTCATTTTAACCTCCTTCAGCTTCTAGCTCTTGAAGGCTATTGGATGCCCGTCTTGTTGCAGTACACCTCCCATGGCTTTGTTTGAAGCGTCCGTCACCACTTCAAATGGTTGTCCGAAATCTGGCAATTTTAGAATCGACTCCGATGATATCGTAGCTTTCAGCTCATCAAAAGCTACTTAGCATGACCCCAACCATGCTCATGACTGGCTCTTCCTCAACAAGTCAGTCAGTGGTGACACTACATGGTTGTACCCATGTACAAACTTCCTGTAGTAATTGGTCAAACCTAAGAAGCTCCTCAACTCCATCACCTTCATTGGCTCCGGCTGTTCCATTATAGCCTTCACCTTAGTTTCCTCCATTTGCACCTTCCCGTGGTCAATTCGATGCCATAGAAAGCTGATCTCCCTTAGTCCGAACTCACACTTTTCTTTTTTCAGGAATAGCTTGTGCTCCCTCAGCCGATTCAGAACCTGTCTTAGGTGACCCAATGCTCCTCCATGGACTTACTGTACACGACTATGTCATCCAAGTACACCACTACGAACTTATCAATGAAGTCATGGAAGAAGTCATTCATAAGATTGCAGAAAGTAGATGGTGCATTAGTTAACCCAAATGGCATCACGAGGAATTCATATGACCCATACCTCGTAACCATCGTCGTCTTCGGGACATCCTCCGGCGCAATCCGGACTTGCCAATATCCCAACCTTAGGTGTAAAACCCGTGATTCGAGTTAGGGTTTTACGTTACCGAACCAGTCGGTTCGACCGTTGGTTCGAGTCGAGTCAGTTTCATGAATCGCGTGCTGAGTCGAGACCAGCCGTGAGTTATGAGCGATGAGAGTCAGGTGTACCTGAATATATGATGATAACGTCGAGAAGATGGTGAGATACGAGTTATCTGAATATATGAAAGTATGCAGTATTTTTTCTTTTTATATGTTTGATCGTAGAAATAATTTTAGGGCCGAATGACGAATTAGGACGCGTTGGATTATATTCGGGTGGGTTATTAGTTATAGAGCATGCCATTTGGATGTTGTTGTGTTTGTTTTATTTTATGTGATTTTTCCATATTTTTCTAGATTTTTTTTAGAATTTATTACGAACTAGTTATTATTTTGACTCGAGTCGGAATCGAGTCAATACTTATTTACGAAACTGCCATCGCACGCCATTTCTTCTTCCCCGACCCATCTCTCACCCCAAACCCTCGCCGCCGCCGCTGTGGTGTCGCCGCCGCCGCCACTGCCGACGCCGTGCTGCCGCCGATCGACGCCGCCCTGCCCCGCCTTGCTGTCGCCGTGCCGCCCCGACCAACCCCGGCCACCGTCGCGCCGCCACGACGCCGGAATCGCCCCACGAAGCCGCCTCGGTCGTCGCCACTCCGGGCCGGATTCCGCCGCCGTCCGGGCCGCTCCGCCGCCGGTGTGACCCTGACGAGCACCCCCTCGACGTCGCCGACGTTTCCCCCACCATCCCGACCGCCGTCGAGGCCGGCCGGAGCCCCGATTGGAGAACGCCGCCGCCGCCGCCCGTTTTCAACGTCGCCGCCGACGGCCATCGCGGCCTCGGTTGCTCTGTTTGACACCGCCATCGGACCAAGCTCGTCGAGCTGGTGCCGATAGACCCCTTGATTGCCCCGTCCCGAATCGTCGCCGGAAAACCGTCGGAATCCGCCGGAAAACCGCCGATACTCGCCGGAAAACCGCCGGAACCGCCGGAAAATTGGATTCGAGGGAAGTCCGCCGGATCATCCGCCGAACGCACCCGGTCCAATCTGATCGGACTTCGGACGCCGCTAGGTGCCGAATTCGAGTTTCGAGCCGCGAAACGGAAACCCTAGCCGTCGCCGATTTTCGACGACGCGAGGTATAATTTATTTTAACTTAATTATTTGAAAGTATTGATTATTAGAATTTGCATGTTATGATTGATGAATTGTGCATTGTAATTACTTATATAAATGTGGATTTAATTTAGAATAAAATATGAAATTTGTGGAATTGTGTGGTGTTAAAAATAGAAGTTATGAAACTAATTAGGGTTATTAAGTAATAATCATGATCTAATGTAAACTAACCTAAGTAGACTTGTTAGAATTGATATAGGTTGATGTGTGACGGTTGATGTGTGATTGTGTTGATTGTGCGTGCATGGTATAGGATATGTGATTCATCATGCGGGCGTTAGTTTTTAGCTTGATTGTGTAGGTACGGTGTAGGAGCTCGCCGCCTAGGCGCGTGGACCCGTTTGGAGCTTCTACCAGGTCCGTTTAGGACTCGTTCTCTGATTTTACGCTACTCTCATTGTGTATTTGATTTATTATGTGCAGGACGAGTTAAGTGGCGTTTTATCGGATCCCACTTAACTCGGGCCATTTAGCCAACAGTTCTTTTCCGGATTAATAACCCTCGAGGATGAGATCCCTCGAGTTTGTTTTCGAACTTCAGATCCAGCTCACGTTGCCTTCGGGCCTATTGTATAAATCCCAACCCAGACCTATATATATGTATAGTTTTCGTGTTTTTGTGAGAGACTGAATGAGGGAAATCCGACTACCGTGCTACGCGAGCGGGCACGTGTGTGTCGACAGTGGGCTCTGGAATGGTGTACAAGCCGTTTCATTCCCGAGGGATCCTGACAACTCCACCTTTGAGTTCCTCAAACCCGGAGAAGTGTGGAGGTTCACGGGTACTGCATTGCAGCGCATGTCTAGACTTGTGGTTTCAAAGGGTACTGAAGGCGACTGCCTGAGAGTACTCGGCCTTCGTGCTCAAGGCCAGGAGTAATATGGAAGGTGCAGAGGGCGGATAGGAACGAGATTTGACGCGAGAAGCAATAGAGAAATGGCCGAGGCATGAGAATGTGAAAGATAGGGGGACGCTGTCGACCCGATGGCGACGGCTCCCGTATGTGCCCTGATGAGAGTTCTTGAGGAAGTATATGGTTTTCATTCAACAGGAGAGTTTGCTCTCCTGTGCCAGTTTGATATTAGTTATTTTCCGGGCCGGTAACACTCGTTACTGACGGTTTTTCTATATATATGTAGGTGAGGAATGCGAAGCGATGAAAGCTGTCGGGACTGCGGAGGAGCAGCACGGAACCGCGCACACATGTACCTGCCGCGTGTAACGTATGTATAATGATGGTGTGTTATTGTTATGTAAATGATAATTTTGATGTGTTTGTTTGAGTGAATTGCTTGTTATGAAACGAACTGATAAATATGAATGAGTAGGGAGCCTTGGAGTTCAGACTCGGCTCAGGTAAAAACGAATGAGATAATGGTTGAATGTCATGGTAGATTAGTATGTGTTACCGTATTTTTATAAAATAGTATATATTTTCTTTTGGTTTTTCATTTATTATTTTGTCTTGTCTTTGCTTGTACATCATAGCATGCATGTAGGACTACGTTAGAACCCACGCATCCCATCCATGCATTTCATGTTTGCATCTCCATCTTGAGACACCGAGGGCAGATCCGGGTCGGCTTAACCGAACCCAGTAGATTAGCGAACGGTTCGGTCGCCGGTGACATTTCCGGGTCGGTTCACGGGTGAGCCGAAACGGGGTGTTACATTAGGTCTAGCTTAGTGAACACCCTTGCTCCACTAAGTATGTCAAACAAATCTGCTATTAAAGGAACTTGGAACTTGTTCTTGATAGTTACCTTATTTAGTCCCCGGTAGTCGACACATAATCACAACGATCCATCTGTCTTCTCCTAGAATAGAACAGGCACTCCATATGGTGCAGTCGATGGCTGAATTTTTCCCAAATCCAGTCAGCTCTGTGAGTTCCTTAGGCTACATCCTATATGGCGCCTTTGCTGGTGCTCTTGCCCCTGGCACCAACTTGATCCAGTGTTCGACGGATCTCTTAGGAGGTAACCCGTTTGGCAATTCAGTAGGCATCACATCTAAATACTCGTCCAACAGCCCTACCAATAATTCTGGCATGTCTATCACATGGTCCACAAGATAAGTTAAGGCCCCTTTCTTGCATCCTCGAGCAACCTATATTGCCGACAGCTGCTCCTTACTTACGATGCAGGCCTCAACCCTCGAAGGTCCTCCTTAGCCACGAACAAAGCTTGCACCTGCCTTGTCCATGATCAGTATTCCTCCAAGCTGTGGGAACACTCCCACACTGGCAGTCCTCATGAAAGCATTCCCGATGATCAAATCGAAGTCGTCCATCTCAATAACCATCAGGTCCATCTATTCCTCGTATTCCCCCAAACAAACTCTCACATTTCTGGAAATTCCTTCCACTTGTCTTGCCTGCGAGTTGGCCACCTTCATCCTACTAGTGTTGATCCTGGTCTTCAGCCCTAACTCCGTAGCCATTCCCTTGGAAACAAAATTGTGTGTTGCACCAGTGTCTGTCAAGGCTGAAACCCTCCTCCCATTCACTACCATTGGAACATACATCAAGTCGGCTCCCCCTAAAGCCGTACGTCCAGCACTCATCACCCCGAGTATCTGAAGGGTAGATGCCCAAGAAGAAGGCCCTTCTTCCTGATCTCAGTCTATAGCTACCACCATAGCACCGATCTTGCCCTTGGTTGGACACTGCTTAGCCCGATGTGGACCATTGCACAAAAAACACCCAAACCTCCTCACATCAGTTATCTGGCCCCTATTACCTGGCCTAAAGCTTTATTTCTTCTTCTTCAACACCTTGGCCGGCTTCTCCTTGCCATCCCGTCGGCTATCCTTGCTTGCTAGAGTTCTCATCTTTCACTCCCATGGTCTACTTGAAGTTCACCAAAGCATCGGCAGTTGCCAAAGCTGCATGTAAATACTGTATTTTCTGTCTCTTCAATTCCACATGTGCCCATAGTTATAAACAAGTAATAAAGTAGAACAACTTATCCTTCTCGAATATGTTCATGATGTCCAAGATACAAGAGCTAAATTTCTTGACATATTCCCTCACAGTTCTAGTTTGAGTCATGAATTGCTCTCGAAGCTCCCGTTTTAGGGTTTCCCAAGTCTCTATACGGGGTCGATCAGCATTCTCATTTTCCTTGGTGCGAGCTCTGTACCATAACTTGGCATCCCCTGTCATGAACAAACTGGTCATAGAAACCTATATCTCTTCAGGTATCTTCGTAGTTGTAAAGTACTCTTGCATGTCCCAATTGAAGTTCTGTAGGTCCTTGGCTGACCTAGTCCCTTCAAACTTCTTTGGTTCTGGCACCTTGAGCCTTTCCATGACTGATTTTTCTTTTGCTGCATGGTCAACAACTCCATATTGAGGTTGTAACACAAACACATGCTTCAACAATGCCACATCTGCATACAAAGCATCATATGCAGCCCGGAGAGCTCCCAGCATCTCTGCCATCTCTCTTGCACTGCTGGGCTCAAGTGGTCTTCCTACCCAAGTATTCAAGTCCAACAACCCATCTGTTAAAGAGGGCAATCGATTGAAGATGGTATGCTCGTCTCCACTATCGATAGGCCCTCAACCCATCTGTTAAAGAGGGCAATCAATTGAAGATGGTATGCTCGTCTCCACTATCGATAGGCCCTCCTACCAACACTTCCAGCCATGCCAGCCTCTCCTTGAGACTCTCGATATATCTATCGTGTGTCCATATCCAGGATTGGTTTATTGGCAACTTCGTGGAGGTTCCCCTTGGAACTTGCACTTGCGATGTGCTGAAATGCAGCACTGATACCTTCTATCACAGGGTTAATCTAGAGTAGAAAATTTTCGCCCTCTAAACCAACACCATGCAGCGTATTCGCCTCCTTGAAACACCAACCTTCCACAAGCACGAAACAATCCTGCAAGATACCGCGATCAAGAAGCAACAATAGCACCCACACAAGCACTCTAGAAACTAGACTGCATCCAACCACCACATAGGGATATACACCAATGGCTGCTAATACGCAGTCATGCCAAGACACTATGGTTCGATACGCCGAACCGATTACTCCTGCTCACAAGACCCGGAATCCTCGATCTTGCTATTGGCACCACACCTAACAGGACGACGACGTTGACACCATACAAATCATGGAGCATGTGCTCCAAGCTTAATTTCATTAAATAGAAACAAAGGAACAAGTAGACAACCTACCCTGACTACTTTGGCTACCGTAGACATGCAAACCCCATGGTCTGCCTCCTTTCCCGATAGGGAGGCTATGACGCCTATGAGGACCCCACTCACAATGCAGAACCCCAAGCCACCTCCTAGTCGGTCTGTTTACATATAATTTCCCCCTAGCTAGAAATACAATCAAGTCGTGGAATAGGAATTGTGTACCTTGATCCCGGCAGAGGACTACTCCACTAGTACCCTTGAAGTTTTAGCCCTTGTCCTGAAGAACTGGTTGCAACAACTCCAAGCGTCCCCTTGTATGATCAAGGTTATTTCCTCTACACTAAGAGATTCACAACAATTCACGTCTATTCCTCTCTACACAAGGGCATGTCCCCTTTATGTAGAATACTAGTCTATGTTTGTTATAACTTCCATATCTGCAAAGATTCTACCAGCATATCTTATAAAGATCACACCTATCCTTGTAGTTTGTTGCAACCAACAAACTAACTTCCAAGGATATACATATATAAAGTTTGTTGCAACCAACTATCCCTCGCTGGTTAAGATAAGATCTCGACACATCCGCAAATCTTATCGGCAATTCTCAATCAAACAAATCCTTCGGCACGCCTTGGCTGTAACACCTCAAATCTGGTCCATACTCATGAATTGAACTGGCATGTTATAAGCCCCGGTTAGGTCAACTAACCCGAACCCAACTTGTGTGGATCTAATCTCGGCATCTTAAGATGAAGATACGACTCATCATACATGAATGAATGCACAGAATCCTATCATGATATTATATAGATGACATGCAAAATAATTTACATACTAACAACAATAACGATAAATCAATAAAAATTCTAAGAGTGAAACTGACAGAGTATCCCCTAAAAGTGCAATTAGGGTCCACCCTGTCAAAATAATATATTCAAATATATATGCATATATCAACAATTTTAGTCACACATAACCTAATATGTTGTATGCTCATTCTAGAACGTGGGTTACAACCCACCACACTTCTGTTGCGCAATCTATTCACATTTCCTTTTCCTGTCATCATATCTTAGTATTTCATCTCATCTTATCCTCATATTTTAACATTTAATCATGTCACATTAATATAATAACATCATAACAAAATATTAACCACTCTATCGACTAACATGTGTGCAAGCAATATCAGTGCTCCTCCGTCTAGGCTGGCACATCCAACTCATGATTATTACCTACATACAGTATAAAAACACGTCAATAACAAGTGTTACTGGTCTAGAAAATAACTAATATATAAATTGGCTATGAGAGCAAACTCTCATATGAAAGAAAACATTATATACTCTTCATAAACACTTTGAAGGGCACCTACTGAGGAGCCACTGGGCTGCAGACCCAGTAGCATCCCAAACTGACCGATATGTTATTGTTGATGCCTCTCTCGGCATTTTCTTACTTCATTTTTTGGTCTCGAATTCTAAGCCATCTCCTTACCTCCATATTTCTCCTGGCCTTGAACACGAAGGCTGAGTACTCTCAGGTAGTCGCCTTTAGTACCCTTTGAACCAGAAGTCTAGACATGTATTGTACTTAACAGTACCCGTAAACCTCCACGTTCTCCAGGTGTGAGGAACTCAAACGTGGAGTTGTCAGGATCTCTCACCAATGGAACAGTCCACTCACTAATCCAGAGCCCGCTTTGACTGTCACGGCATCCGCTCATGGTATGTACATTCAGTTTTTCCATCTCTCGTATTACTGAAAACTCGATAAAATTATATATATAGGCCTGGGAAGGGATTCATATAATAGGCCTGAAGGCAACTTGTGGTGGATCTTGTTTTCAAAATCATCCTCGAGGGGTCTCATCCTCAAGGGATTATTAATCCGAAAAACTGTTCGGTTAAATGGCGCGAGTTAAGTGGGATCCGATATAATGTCACTTAACCCGTCCCGTAAATAATACAATAAGCATACAATAGAAGGAAGCGTAAAGTAGAGAGGAGTCCTTAACAGACTTGGTAGAAGCTCCAAGTGTTTCATCGCACCCAAACGGCAAGCTCCTACTCCGTACCTACACATCAAAACTAAATACTAACCCCCACTAACTAAATGATGCATCAACTCGACATGACCAATGCATACTCACAATTCAACCAAGATCAATCAACAATAAAATCATCATAAGTATGAAAGTAGTTTTAACTCATCCTATTCATACCAATTTTATTGTGTTTTTACGTCATACTCTGATTAGCATGCTCATATTTACTTTATCTCATTAGATAGCTAATCCTCCGTGCACTATTAATCACATCATGTAACTTATCACTTCATCCATAATTAGTCATTATCATGACAATTAATCAGTCCTAACATGCTATGCTGGCAATCATCAATTTTAAATAATTAACTCAGAGGTAATTATACCTCACGTCATCGGCAATCAGTGATGGCTAGGGTTTTGTCGCGTCTCTCAAAGATTGAATTCGGCGCTTGTTAGCGTCTGAAGTTCAATCGGGATCAACTAGATGAGCTCCACAGAAGATCTGGCGAATTCCAGCGAATCCAATTTTTTGGCATGTTTCGGCAATTTTCCAACTGTTTCCAGTGGTTCTTCGGTAGCTTCCGGCAGTTTTTCAGCGGCAGTCGCCAACAACGACTACTAGTCGAATACTGGTCATATTGTGTACCGTTGGAACCGTCTCAGCAAGCCCAACGTGTCTACGACCTCAACGTGGTTGACAGAGGTTTAAGCTCACTGGAAAATGGCTCAAACAGAACGGCGGCAATAGTGGGTGATTAGATCCGGCCAGCCTGGGCGACAATGGTTTCCAATCTAGTCCGGGAAGTGTCGAGGCGACCACCTGATCGTAATGGCGATGGTTGCCGGCGGCGCAATCGGCGATGGAAGCACGGCGCAAAGGTGCAGCTTCCACGCATCGTGGCGGCCAGATGGTGGCTGGGCCTAGTCGGGCTGGCACGACGACACCGTGGCGGGGCTAGGCGGCGCCGATCTATGGCAGGGTGGCGTCCATGGCAGCAGTGGCAGTACGCATGGGGGCGACATCAGGGCAAGGGTTTGGGCGAGGAAGAAGAAAAGGTCAGGGGTGTTTGGTGGCAAACTCGTAAATAAGGTTTGACTCGACTCCGTCTCGAGTCAAGAATAATAACTACGTCATAGAATATCCTAAAAAAATTCAAAAAATCGGGAAAATCCCATAAAATAAAACAAACACTAGAATATCATAATGACATGCTCTAGAACTAACAACCCATCCAACTTCTCGTAACACATCCTAACGTGGGAAACGACCTAAACTAATTCTATGTTTCACTATGTATAAAAATAATTAAAAAAATAACTAGCATACTTTTATATATTCTGATAACTCATTCTTTCTGCTGTGTTCATGATGCTATCATTATATACTTGGGTACACATAACCTTCATGGCTCATACACACGGCTGGCGTCAGCTCAGTACACATGTTCTGAAACTAACTCGACTCGAAAATAATGGTCAAACCGACCAATTCTGAATATAAAACCCTAGACTCGAATTGTGGGTTTTACATTGCCTGCATGGTGGAACCCTCCTGGTTCGACCCTAGCCCACTCTCGGCCATCGGTCCAACCTCCTAGCATTCTAGCAAACTACTTGCCCCAAGTACCAGCATTCCTACTCCCACTAGGAAACCTATGCCATGCTTGTCAACCTCGGCATGCACCATGCACCATAGTCTGATCCTTGCCTGCAACTATAACATGGATTAGTAATGGTAAGTTGTTTTCACCACTCGGATAGCCACGACTATCCATCTTGGATGCGGGATGATTAGGAATAACTGCCAAACCGCTGCCCATCTATGGATGATCGTGGAGAAGGGACAACAAAGGGGAGGAGATTAGTTCATCAATCTCCCAACTCTCCAACTTAGCTAGCTTTTTCCCTCTTGTACTTTATTTTGTTTTAATCTAAGTGGGACCCATGCTACATGAAATTTTGGTGTATATAATATAATGTGTGTGTGTGTGTGTGTGTGGCACACACACACACACACAAATATTTGAATTTGACAATATTTGATGTAATTTGGTAGAGCTTTCGGCTCAAACCGAACAAATCGAACCAAAATTGCTAGTTCCATTTCCACTTTGTGTAAAATTCCTTAATTGTGCAAAAAATTGATTCAGAACCAAACCAAATCGAAACAGACTGGAAAACCAAAAACAAAACTTCATATTCATGTTTTATATGGGTTATTATTGATTTTTCAAATATATTTGTAATTTATTTGAGGTGTTTAACACAATGTTTATGTATAGAATAATTGTAAATATGATTATGATGGCTAAATCATGTTTTAATTTAATTTATGATGAGAATAATAATTAACTTTAATCTAGGTTTAATAATTTCGGTTTCGAATAAATCAAACAGTACAATTTCATTTGGTTTGATTTAGGCAAAAGTTCGGGTTTGGTTCAGTATGAAAATTGAGCTGCCACAGGGGAGTACACAAATTTTGTTTGGTTCCGACCGAATGCTCAGTCTTGCAATCTAGTATGTATCAGATGAGAATAGAAGAGTATTTTATAAAATCATTTTTTAAATGTTAAAAATAATAATATTCAAACAAAATTAATCATAGTATTTATAGATGTGATATTTTTCAATATGATAAAATATGGATAACCCGGACACCATATTAATATTCGGATTTCTGGATTCATATGGTCAATATCATATCCATATTTGACTAGATCCCATCCTTATAGTCGCATATGCTAAGCTAAACATCTAACCTTTTACAATTAATTTTTATTAATAAATGTTTGTGTAAAAATAAATTATACATTCATAGTAAATTTAGTAAACTATGTACATACTTCTTATTAGGTAAAAGCCTTTTGTTAGAGAAATTATAATATATATATATATATATATATATATATATATATAGTTAAAAACACCCTTTCTCCCACGCTATCCATGTTGCTGCCGCCACTGCCCTCCACCAGGCCCTCGCCTGCTACCGTGACGTCGTCTTCGGCCGACCTGACAATTGCATCGCCGTCGGCCTTTGCAATGCCCATGCCCACGGTGCTGACAATGTCCTCGACCGACCCGGCAATCATGTCGCCATCACCCTCCATGTAAAACTTGTGACTCGAGTAAGAGTTTTATGTTACCGAACCAATCGGTTCAACCGTCAGTTTAAGTTGAGTTAGTTTTATGAACCGTGTGTTGAGTCGAGGCCAGCCGTGAGTTATGAGTGATTTTTTTACTTTTTTTAGGTTTTTTAGGATTTATTACGAATTATTTATTATTTTTGCCTCGAGTTGGAGTTGAGTCATATGAGATTACCCCTGACACTACCCCCTAGACTCACCCCGACCTTTCTTCCTACAAACCCTAATTGCTCCCTTTACCGCCTCCACCCTCACTATCGACGACACCCTTGGCTGCCGCACCACAACCGATTGACGACGCCAAGTCGTACCGTATTGTCGCTATGCCACCCTGAGCACCCTAGCTGCCGTCCATGTAACACCCCAAATCCGGTTCACGCTCGTGAACCGAACCGGCATGTTACAGGCCCCGGTTAGGTCGGCTAACCCGAACCTAACTCATGCGGATCCAATCTCGGCATCTTAAGATGAAGATACGATCCGTCATGAAGATCCAACTTGCTATATGCATGGGTGAATGCATGAAACCCTAACAGGATACTACATGGATGATATGCAACCAATTTTCACACCATCACAATTACGAGCAAAATTGATGAAAATTCTGAAGTAAAACTGACAGAGTCTCTCATAAAAGTGCAATTATGGGCCCACCCTGTCAAAATAATGTATATATAAATATATCGGCATGCATTAACAATCACACAGAATCTCATTTATAATGTATTCATTCTGAAACTTGGGTCTCAACCCACTAAGCTTCCGCTGCGCAACTCTAATCATATTTTGCATTCTGTTATCGTGTCTTAGCATTCCATTCACATCATATCATCATGCTCAAACATTTAATCATAGCATGTGTATAAAATAGCATCATAACAAAACATTAAACATTCAATCACCCAATGTGTGTGTGCAGAAGACCTTATTGCTCCTCCGTCCTGGCCAGCCCATCCATCTCATGCTTATCACCTACATATATATAAGAAAAACGTCAGTAACAAGCGTTACTGGTCCGAAAAGAAAATAACTATAGCAAACTGGCTATGAGAGCAAACTCTCATATGAAAGAAATCATCATATACTCCACGTGAACACTCTGAAGGGCACTACTGAGGAGCCACTGGGCTGCAGACCCGGTAGCATCCCGAACTTACTGCTCTGCTGCTGGTACTGTGCTACTCTCAGCACTTATTTTTCAGTACTTCTCGTGAAACTTTATCCTAAGCCCTCTCCTTACCTCCATATTTCTCCTGGCCTTGAGCACGAAGGCCGAGTACTCTCAGGCAGTCGCCTTTAGTACCCTTTGAACCACAAGTCCGGACATGCGCTGTACTAAACAGTACCCGTAAACCTCCACGTTCTCCGGGTGTGAGGAACTCAAACGCGGAGTTGTCAGGATCCCTCGGGAATGGAACAGTCCACTGGCACTAATCCAGAGCCCGCTTTGACTATCACGGCATCCTCTGCATGGTACGTGCAGTCGATTTCTCCATCTCTCATCTCACTGAAAACGCGAAAACTACATATATATAGGGCTGGGTAGGGATTCATATAATAGGCCTGAAGGCAACTTGTGGTGGATCTTGTTTCGAAATCAACCTCGAGGGATCTCATCCTTGAGGGGTTATTAATCCGGAAAATGTTCGGTTAAATGGCCCGAGTTAAGTGGGATCCAATAAAACGCCACTTAACCCGTCCCGCAGACAATAAATCAAACATACAATAGACAAGATCATAAAAATCAAAGAGAAGTCCTAACGGACCAGGTAGAAGCTCCAAGCGTGTCATCGCACCTAGGCGGCGAGCTCCTACTTCGTACCTACACATCAAAACTAAATACTAACGCCCACTAACTACATGATGCATCAAAATCAATGAATCACACACAATGCAACCACAAGATCATCCATCAAAATAATAATCAGATAATTATAAGAGTAAATAATCCTAACTCAAACTATTCATACCATATTTTATTCTGTTCTTCTAAGTTGCATCGTACTAGATTAACATGTTCATACACAAATTCATCTCATTAGATCACTTACTTCATTCACTAATAATCTCATCATGCACATCTTTACTTTATTCATGGTCAAGACATTAATCATGATAATTAATCAACCCTAGCATGCTATGCTAACAATTATCATAAATTTTAAATAAATCAATCGGAGGTAATTATACCTCACGTTGTCGACAATCGGCGATGGTTAGGGTTCCGTCGCGTGTCTCGGAACTCAAATTCGGTGCTCATCGGCGTCCGAAGCTCGATCGGGCTCGATTGGGTGAGCCTCGCGGAAGATCCGATGAATTCCAGTGAATTCCAGAAATTCCGATTTTCCAGCGGTTTTCTGGCAGCTGTTGGTGGTTTTCTGGCGGCTTCCGATGGTTTTCCGGCGACAATCGTCGGCGGCGTCTACTAGCCAAAAAGTGGTCGTGTTAGGTACCCTCGGAACTGGCTTGGCGAGCTCGACTCATCTACGAGGTTGGCGCGGCCAACGGAGGTGGTGGCTTGCCGGAAAATGCATAAGATGGAGCGGCAATGATGGGCCACTAGATCCGGCCAGCTAGGCTGGCGGTGGCCTCTGCTCCGGTCGGGAAAGGCAGCTGAGGGGTCGAGGACGTCGAGCCGACCACCTGATCGTGGTGGCGACGGTCGGCGGTGGCGGCGCGATCAGCGACGCAAGCAGCTGCGTCACCGCGGTGATTCCTCGCGTCACGGCAGCCAGCTTGTGGCCGGGCGTGGCTGGGGTGGCAGGGCCACACCGTGGTCGGGCTGGGCGCCGTCGATCGGCGGCCAGGCAACGTCGGCTGTGGCGGCGGTGGCGTGCGAACAAGGGCGGCGCGGCAGGCGAGGGTTTGGGGAAGAAGAAGAGAAGGGCGCGGGGTGTGTGGTGGCAAAGTCATAAATATTACTTGACTCGTCTCCCACTCGAGTCAAAAATAATATTTAAGTCATAAAAATTCCAAAACAAATATGGGAAAAATCCCATAAAATCAAACAACACCAAAAAAATCATAATGATATGCTCTAGAACTATCAACCTACCCAAATGCCCGTAACGCGTCCTAACGCGGTAAACGACCTAAAACTAATTCTACGATCCATTATATATCATAATAAAAAAATGAACTGTATACTCTCATATATTCTGATAACTCATTCTTTCCTGCTGTGTTCATGACGTTATCATCATATACTTGGGTACACATGACCCTTATGACTCATACACGAGACCGGCATCGGCTCAGTACACATGTTCTGAAACTGACTCGACTCGAAAATAATGGTCGAACCGACCAGTTTAAATATAAAACCCTGACTCGAATCATGGGTTTTACAGTCCATGCTCCACGATGCCGACTTGCCATCATCCTCATCGTTATGCCGTTGCCATGCAGCCGATGCCATCCCCTTCGACCCCTGACCATTTACCTTATACCCAGTGCTGCCACCGAGGTTGGCCGTGGGCCAATTGGATGATCAAATGATTGACCTCGACTGACTAGTTGCCACCGCCAGTGGTCATCGCCATTGTTGTCGTCCTCCCCACCACGATCATTGGGTCAAACTTGTCGAGCTGGTGCTGACCCATAGCCCTGATTGCCTCGCTAGAAAACCATTGGAAAGCTGCCAAAACCGCTGAAAAATTGGATTCACTGAAATTGATTGAATCTTCCGCCAAATTCATCCAGTCCAACCCAATTGAACTTAGGATGCCACCGTGTGCTGAATTTGAGTCTCAAGCTATGTGACAAAACCCTAGCATGCTATAATTAACTCTGATTACCAACGACACGAGTTATAATTAACTCTAATTTAATTTCTTATAGGTGATAATTACTAGCACAACATGCTAGGATTAATTAATCGATGTGTTAAGTATTTTATAGAAATCAAATATAAATTGTTTGATTGAATTGTATTAAAACAAATGGTAAGGAACTAATTAGGTAAACTAAATAAGTAATGCAATGTAGCGTTGGAAAACTTATGTGTGATTGGTGTGAGTTGTGCATTGATGTGTGTCTTATAGGATTCATGAATGCTTCATAAGTGGACCTTAGCTTTTAGTTTGACGTATAGGTATGAAGTATTAGCTTTTAGTTTGACATATAGGTACGAAATAGGAGCTCGTTGCCTAGGCGCATGGACATGATTGAAGCTTCTATCAAGTCTGTTTAGGACTCACTTCTAGTTTAACTTCTATACTCTCTCATGTTTTATTTTAATAAGTAAGCAAACGTGCCGGGTGGATTTATTATATCCCATTCCACACGGGCCATCTAGCTGTATGAAATTTCCGAATTAATAACCCTCGAGGATGAGATCCCTTGAGTTTGTTTTCGAAAGCTTAGATCCAGATCATGATGCCTTCCGGCCTATTATATTGAAATCCAGCCTGTAATGACCTGGCCCAAAGTGCAACGTAATGGGGCCTAAGTTATTTCTTTAAAATGGTTAACCCAAGTTAAAGATCTATAGTTCATTCCCACTTATAAACAAGATCTTCTCCCAGTAGGTATTAGATGTGGGACTAAGTTGAGGGATCTCACAAGGCCTATATAGATATAGCTTTTTGAGTTTTTAGTGAGATGTACAATGAGGGAAAATTGACAACCGTGTCTTGAGATAGGGCGTGCGTTCGTCAAAGTAGGCTCTAGAATTTGTGAGCGTCTGTTCCATTCACGAGGGATCTTGATAACTCCACCTTTGAGTTCCTCAAACCTGGAAAAGTGTGGAAGTTAACGAGTATTGCTATGCAACGCATGTCTAGACTTGTGGTTTCAAAAGATACTAAAGGCACATGCCTGAGAGTACTCGGCCTTTATATTCAGAGCCAGGAGTGATACAGAGGATGTAGAGGGTTGAAAGGAAAGAGAATGATTTTTTCACGCAAAGGATAGTTTAAAGTGGTCAATGAATGAGATAAGATAGAAAGGGGATGTTGTCGTGCGAGGTCGATGGCTCCTCTTTTTGTCCTTATGAGAGTTCCATGAGGAATAGTAATGGCGTTTTTATTTAATAGGAGGGGTCAGCTTTCATGTGTCACTTTGTTATTAGTTATTTCTAGACTAGTAATACTCATTACTGACGTCTTTTTATTATCTATGTAGGTGAGAATTGTGAGGAATGAACGCTATCGGGACTGCGGAGGAACAACATTGAAATTGCGCACACATGTACCTACTGAGTGTAGTTGGTGATGATGATGAGTGTGAATTATTTTAAATGATGGACTTTGAATGCTATTTTGTGAATGAATAAATATTCTTGCATGTGAATGAAAAAGAACAGGTTGAGCTATGGAGTTTAGACTCGGCTCAAATGATGAGGAAAATAACAATAAGTGGTATGTGAAGAAAATGATGTGATTGGACTATGTTTTTTATATTTATTGATATAAATATATACTACTTGCTGTTGACAGGGTGACCCCTATTACACTTTTATAGGAGACTCTATCTGTTTTGTTTTAATAATTATTTTCTTTAAACTTTTCATTTGTTTGTCATGTTTTATGTTTGATTGCATATCATAGCATGAATGTAAGACAATGTTAGAACCCAAACATCTCATCTATGTTTTGCATAATACATCACCATTTAGATGATATGCCAAGGGTAAATTCGAGTCGGCTTGACCGAATCAAGTAGATTAGCGAACAATTCAGTCATCGGTAATATTGGTAACATTTTTCAGGTTGGTTCACGGGTGAACCAAAATGGGTTGTTACACACTGTCGCGCCACATCCATGGCAGAGAGCAGTGGTGTGGCCAAGGGCATCGTCGGCACTATGGACGTGGGTGCGGCAGAGGGAGGTGGCGATGCGGTTGTCGAGTTGGCCGAGGATGTCGTCAATGCTACGGGGCTAGGCACGGGCATGCGCGCGACAGAGGGCGGTGGCGGCGTGGACGGTGTGAGAGGAAGGGTTTTTTTTTAAAAAAAAGAAGATATGGGCCTTCTTATATAATTGGATGACCCAAATTAGAGGTAACTGCACGAAAATTTTCTTGCAGTCACCCTCAAGTTATCTAATTTATGTATACATATATATGAGATAATAAAATAATATAATAAATAGGGATCCATCTTTGTCTTACGATGAGCTAGGGGCTAGGATGTAAAGTTATAGGGCTGGTCGGTCCATACAATAGTTGCAAAAATCGGAATCGGCATCTGAATCGATTTTCGAGGGAGTCATTGAATTGGACCGATTAATAAAAAATCGGTCAGGAATCAGTTCAGTTGAATCAGTGCAAATCGGTTCAGATAAAAAATTGATTGAACATTTATTGGCAGTTATGACCATACAAAATCAACCCCATTATAATGAATAAGTAATTTCCTTTTTATTGCAATTATCAAATATCTAAGCACCAATGGAGCACATTTAGGCATTCACAGAATTAAGAATCGGCGAGTAGAATAAAAATTGAGTAAGTTAGGTATTGATTGGAAACCCTAATCACCATTGTTAAAAAATAAATTAAAAAGGGGCGATTATAATAACCACACATATATTGAGCATGATAAATCACTAACTCCCTCACCTTTGCACAACAATCCTAATAATATGAAACCATCAATCTCTAGTCACGGTAAAAGAATTCACAAACAAATAATACAAAGAAAAACAAAATTTAGAAAAAATAAATAAATAATTCAATATTAATCAGAAACCCTAACCCTCATTGTCCAAAAACAGATTAAAAACGATTAATTGATCATACATGGGCAATACGAAAAATGAACCCTAAAATAACCAGTAATTTCTTTCCTCTTGTACACATCAAATAATAGCAAAGCATCAATCCAACATATTTGGGTCGATATAGAAACAAGAATAAATGATTAGAATAAAAAGTGAATAATTCGTTATTGATGGGAATCACACAAGCTTTGAAAAGATCAATGGCGGTGGCGGAGGGAGGGGTGAGGCATACAAGGTGGCGGCGGAGGGAGGAACGAGGTGAACGGTCGCGACAGTGAAGGGAGGGGTGAGGAAGACACATATTTTAGGTTTTTAAAATTTATATTCTAATTTTACCCATGCATAATAAATTTATTCATTAACATACCTAGGTTATTTTTGTCATTTACCTATAAAAATTAATTCTTGTCGATTTATGCTGATTTGAAATCGGCAGTAAATCTGTATGAATCGGCCGACTCAACGACCGTTTTTATACTAACCGATTCACCACTTTTTTGGATCAAATGCCTTCCGATCCGAATTAAATTGGCCGATTCCAAATGGAATCGGCCGATATTTGCATCTATGGTCCAAACCCCCAACTCATTATTGTAAAGAACCTTGAATGTCCTAGCTCACCAAACCAGACCCTTTCTCGGGCAAATACGAAAAACACAACCCCCATCCTCCCATACTGTGAAAAACAACAAAAAGAGCACCAGCATCACTCATGGAAAATGAAACATACAATGCTAGTGAGACCATTAGGCGAGCATGGTTTGGTTAATCAACCAAACTGACCAAACTAAACTCATTTTGATATTACGGTTTAGTGCTACTTTGATTTGGTTGTATTTTTGGTGAAACTGAAAATCAACCAAATGTAGTTTAGTCAGTTTTCGGTTGAAATCAATCAAACTAAATAAACTAATGAAGCGAAAGAATCTTCTTTGCATCACTTTTCTACTGTACATATGCTTTTATTTCTAATTATTATCATAATCTATAATAAAAATTTATAAAATTATTATTTTGGTTCAATTTATTAAAAATAATTTATTATGTATGTGTAAAAAATAAAAGTTTAATATATTATATATTATGTATATATTATTCAATGTCTTAGATTAGAACATTATTCATGCAATTTTTTGTGATAAATATATAATTATCCCTTAAATATGTGCTAATAATTTTTTATTTTATAAATCAAACTCAAGAATAATTAAAGTAAACACTAAAAAATGAAGACTATTAATGATAGAAAATATCATTTTTTATTTTAGTTAGTTTGGTTAAAGTTTAGTTAAAACCAAACTAAATTAATTTAGTTCAGTCGATTTGGTTATCTATTATAATTTAATTTTTGTTTGGTTAACTAAACTACTTTGAGTGGGTTAATTGGGTAACTGATATGGTTTGGTTTTAATCAAACCGAACAAATGATCACTTTGTTCTCCCCCAACTTTGCAATATAGTTTAATTTTTAACTAAGAATTATTATGCACTTTCCCTGCAGATAAGACATATTCATCATATAAATCAGGAGATGAAATGAATTTCTCCCATCAGTTTTACTCACTAGAAATACCTCGACTGCAAGCCACCGCATGCAAACAGACATCACTTGTCAGTTCTAGAATTGAGTAAAACACACTATTCTTTTATTGGCGATAAATAAGATCAATTGTACAACTGCTACCGAAAACCACCACCCTGTCCAGCTTCAACATCCAAATCGTCAATTTAGACCTAAGACGCAAAGGATATAACCAAATTGGAGGCTCCAATAGCATTCCCATGAATCTGAAACCCCATGCTTATGCCTCACTTTTAATTTCTGAACAAGTGAAGGAAAGAGAAAAAGACAAAAATATCTAATAAGCTTGAAGCTACATGCAGGTGAACATACATTTTATCCACACAGATATTTTCACGTGTTCTTACAAGCAACGACAAGAAAAGAATATCCTCAGCTCTTTCATTTTTCCAATAACAAAAACATAGCATTGGCAGCACTTGAAGATTATCATATTCTTTAATTCCATAACTGAAAGAGTTTGAAACGAATTACACTTGTAAAGCGACATAAAGGTTTGACAATAAAATATATTTTACCACAAACTCACATAAAGCAAAATAACTAGATGAAGTCTCCGGCCAATAACTTCAGGAACTACAAGTGATGAAAGTGGCAATAAAAGGGCCACACTTGCACCACCAAAATTTTGCCAGCAAGTTTGAGATGAGAGCATCTAATACAACACATACAAAAATCATATATTCACTTTAAATAATATGAATTTCCATCCTCTCCACTTTCTCAATTAAGTTATTTATGAATATTTACTTTCCACAAACCCCATCAAGGGTTTTGCCATGATTCATCCAAAATCAAAGTCTAAAGAGTCCAAAATAAAAAGATACAATTCTACCCAGGACATCATCACGATGCATGAGGGGAACAAAAATTAGGCATAGCATCCCTGGCTATTTTATGCACAGATTTCACCTTAACCGAGAAAGAAAAAAGAATACCTTGGTGGAGAGACGATATGGTCGCTACATCTATTTTCCTATATAACATTCTCAATCATGTGTCATGGACTCATGGCAACAAGTAACAGTAGGGCATCCATCCCCGGTTTTAAACACCGTTACCTTCCACTACTAACATTATGGTATAAAATTATTGGTTCTTTTCTGACATTGGAAAACATCTACCTACATTTTCCTCTTGTATAATCCAAAGTCCACATTTCTAATGCCAATTGTTACCCATAGGCCTCACCAACATGTGTAGCAGAACCCAATTCCAGATGGAAGCATAAAAAAGGCCGCAATCTTCTTAAGTCCCCGAGTCACCTTCTGCTTAGTCAGTTTAAAGGCTGGTCATTCACATTCTCCTCTTGGAAAATCATATCATTGCCAGAACTGGTTGCGGCAGCCACTTATGTATCTTCCCGACAGAGCCCCTTGTTGTTTTGTAACTTTAACAAGGCAGGCTAGAAAATTGCCATCACTAAAAATCTTTGCTAAAACTTAACTAATAGCCTCGTAGAGAAGAACCTGAGGTTGCAAATATCCTCGTTCACACATGGCAACGACATCTTCCCAGCTCCCAATAGCCTGCACAAATTGTATCACATCAGAAAATGTAATAATTGACAGTTTTTAGGCGGAGAAGAAGTGCCAGTTCTATTACCTTAACAGTTTTGTCATCATACATGACCCACTGCTCACGATTATAATTATAAGCAAAGCAATGATAATGTTGTCCATAATAGCAAACCTGCATATTCCAAAGACATAAAAGTGTTTTATTGATCACTCCATGGTTTTAAATGCCGAATTTCAGTTTGTTACAGGCAGTCGTGTTGCCAATGGTAATAACATTATTACATTCAAAATTTTTTTGTGTAAGATATTTATGTTTTTCCACTCATTTAAGAGTAGATGGGACACAAGTAATACAAGGAACTTAACTTATAATCTTGACATAAGAAACATATAAGAACATCAACCTTTTTGGTGGGGTCAACACACTTATCAATTCACATAAATTTATGTTCATATACATCCATCCATACAAGTCCATCATTTACATAATTATACTAAAAGTAACGGGTTATAACTTTCATGAAAAAAACCCACTTTTCTTAATTTAATTTTGGGAATTTTGTCCATATTATTAACAAGTTTGATAGTATTCCTTCAATTGATGCTTAAAACTTAAAAGTTTATCTTTACAAAATTGTGAGTTTTGCTACTGGCATCAACAACTTTCCTATTACTTCAATATTTCTTTGGCAAAAATGATTACTCCTTACAATTTAGTTTTGGCGAGGAGAAACATACATTTTAACAAAATTTTGCAAAATTGCAAACCACATGACATCAAAGTAAATTGGATGATTATAAATTCATAAAAATTGCCAATAATCTAATGCATGGCTGTGGGAGTGGAGATAGTAATTCCTACTTAAGGCAGGAATAAGACATAAATGTATATGTGATTTTCCACCAAGTCAAAAACATCTACAACCAAAAGCAAAAGTTAGACAGCTAAAATTTCAAAAATCTCCTCGAAATTTTGCAGATATAGTGCCACTAAAAAACATATTCGTGTGATTTCAGAATAAGGGTATTTGTGTTCAAGTCTTATAAGGAAAATGATGTTGCAATTACCAACAAATCTGATGTAAACATACCACAGACACAAGCGAATGAAGATGTCCTTTATCAATGCCAGGATACAAGACCCCAATGTCTATCTTGGTTGTAATAGCAGCAAGTGTTGCTGATATATCCTCGAAACGTTCACGAGTATGTTGCCAACCGAGAACTGCAAACATGATTAAGATATTTGACAGAATGAACATTTGCATCACAGAAAGATAATCAAATCCTATAGCAGAAAAGCAAGAAAACCTGTTGTAAAAACATGGGGAACATTTGATAGGAAGTGATGTACATAGTTCATCTTCCCACATCCACCATTGTCAGGATCACAAGGAAGTTGGTGATTCATCTCAACATTTTTCAAAAGCTCATCAAAAGAGCTGTCAGGACAAGCTACCTGAAGGATAAAAGAAAGAAATTATGTTCAGAAATAAGTCAGACCAATAACTAAGCAAGTTTCATTCCAGCAGCTGAGTTCTTAAACTATCAGAAATCTACCCAAATCCCCTCATTATAAGACATGCCTTCTTTTTACGCAGTGCATTAGCATTGATGTTGTGGAAAAAAGATGTATACTTCAAATGTCTGGATAATATGCCACAATTATGGCAACACATCTGCTCAAAGATGTCCATTCCAAAGAGGGCGTGGGCTATGCACATACTGTTCGTGCAATCCCAAGAGCCCACACAATTACTTTCAGATTCAGCATCAGAAGCACCAGAAGGGGAAGGGCATGCGCTATGTAAACAGTCAAATATTACAGCAAGAACTTCTGATGCGTCATTCATTTGTGCCTGAGACAGAAATGTAGACAATCAGATAAAAAAGGGCATAACAAATAAGTCTATTGGGGGAAATTCATGAAAATAACCTGACCACTAATAACCACCAGCCATACATCAACTCATTAAGACTAGCATCAATTACATTGAACAACAAGCGAAGATCATTTGAATGTGTTAAAATGAACTGGATAGTAAGCATTATGAAACAAATCCATTAGAAAATAAAGAACCAAAAAAAACACTATCAAGCTTACAAATCAAAGAGCTGTCAGCAACCATAGAACACTTTAAGAGTAATAATGAACATGAAGAACCACAACAGGCATTCAGGTGAACAGTCACACAATCATCACTATATTTCATAAAGCATTGGGAGAGGAGAATGAAATATACTCAGCATTTAGATTCGTGCTAAGATACTAATAACGAGAATGAAAAACAGCTAATACTCCATAATTTTAGAATAATGATAAGATAACCAAACACAACAGCCAAAAAGAATACTGCACCACCTTCAATTCCATCAAAAGATTTTTCAATGAAGAACAGACCCATCAATAGGAGATGCAATATTTAATGCAGCAGCAAAAAATTAGAGTTAAGTCAATGAAATAATCTCCTGAGTAAAAAAAAATGAAGCTAAAAGGAATGACAGTGAAATGAGAACACAACACCTGCTGAAAGAAGTTGCACTCTGGGTACAAATTGCTCAAAGCAACCCTTAGAGAGGTTGGAGCAATGGCTTCTCCTTTTGCTTCTACAGATGCCATGCTTAAAGCAGTGAATATATCATACAAGGCACACACCACGCAGGGATCTCCAACATGTTGGTGTATAGCCTTTGGTTTTCTCAGAAACTCATCCCGAAACCGTCTTAAATTCCACAATGACTGCATTTAAGATGAAAGGTAACAACGGTGCATAAGGTTAAAACAAAACGAAATTAGACACTAGAATTAATTCTAAGCACATCTTTCTCTATTGCCGAGTAGACAAAAACTTAGTTTCCAACATTCACAATTTCAGTTCCCATTCAGATTTTAAACCAGTTTCCCTAATTTCTCAATGAGATATCATTTGACAAAAGCTGAGGATAAATAAAAAGTGAGGGATGTGGAAGATTATGCCAACCTGTATAATAACGTTCAAGAAACAATTATACTCTCCAACTTCATTTTGAAGGCCTGTCCCAAGAGCATCTCCCATGTCAACAGAATCATCATGAAGCACAAACTGAAAATTCTCTCTTTTTGGGGATTTAGTTTGTGAGGCCTTTGTGTCTTCATAATGTGGTATCTTTTGTTGAACATGCAATGTGTCTAAGAAATATACAAGAAAAATAATATTAATCGAAAAGTGAAACAAACAGTTAGATACCGATAAGGTTCCATATGTAGGACAATAGCCAAAATTAAGTATCATACACCTTCTTCAAATGTAATCCAAATTAACGATTCATACAAGAAGCAACTGCTTAGCCCTTAGGTCAAAAAATGTTTACATACATGCTGTGGAAGGCTTATTAAATGTGCATTTTTACAGAAATAACATATAGTATCCACAACTGGAGTAGGAAGAATGGGGTTGGCCAATGGTGATGAGCCAATTGGTTCTAATTGATCAGGTTTGGGCTTTTGTCACAACTGCACAAACCAGAATTAGGCTCTGTCTTGAATTTTTGGAGACCTGAGATTGTGCAGATTCTGAGTTTGGCTAGCGTGAGCACTAACTCATGTAAATACAGAGCATGGCCCGGGTCAGTTAGGGCTTGACCGTCCCAGGTTTTAATTTTTATATGTGAAAACCAAAACCTTGACTCTCCTACTCTTGTAAACTACACAATGTCTTTTGATACCCAGATAATCAAGGTCACAAGGTTCACATGTAAATGGTGGAAAAATCTTAAGAAATAACTTAAGTTGTACAACAGCCATAAGCTACAGCAATGAAGATTACCTAGGCTTTGTTGAACAGCCATTTCAAGATCTGCTTGAAAATTTTCATCATTATCCACAATGCATGGCTGTTGGTGCATAATTGTTCCATTTTCACCTAATAAGCATAGATCATCAAAATTTTGCCAATTAGTATCACATGGATCCTAGTTTAGGATATATGTCCCCGACACCTATTTGGAATCAGGTGGAAGAATAAAAAAGAAAAGCTAAAAGTTCTATTAATATAAGAAATCACAAATTGTTAAAACAAATGGCAATCCCAATTGATGAGAATGAAACTATGCTGATATATATATGTATATAGTGTAAAAATATTTTTGGTAAACTTTGTGAACCTGCATTGTGGCTGTATATTTTTCAACCAACGGTTCACATTGGGTAGTTACAAGTGGGTAGTTATGGGTAGTTCCTATAACATATTGTGAACCATTAGATAAAAACGATGCTAGTCCATAAGGTTCACAAATTAGAAAGGGTTCACACCCTATCATTATATATATATATATATATATATATATATATATATATACATATATACATATATATTTATTTACGAGCTAAATATTTCCACTACAAACAATTTTTTGAAGCACAATTTCACGAAAGGACATTAATTCTTTATTCTCTTTTTACCACATTTTACCACATAGCCAATAAGCACTGTTGTACTGCAAAATTAAATGAGCAAGTAAATATCAACCTCTGTGGAAAGTACTGCAAGTACATTAATACTTCTGAATGGATAATTCCTAGTCCTAGACTACATTAATTCTTTAAAGAGATCCAAGATCAGAAATTTACCCATCTTACGACTTTCTGTCAAGAATGAAAACTTACCATCCGGAGATTTGTTGAAGTTCTCTTTATTTCCATGCCTTACCACTCGTTTCCTGGGAGATGAAAATCCATGCTCCAAATTTTCCACGTTAAGTTTACCAATAGTCACTACTTCCTGAACACAAGATTCTGGGGGATTCTTTTG
Source organism: Piper betle (assembly GCA_033002965.1). Classification (NCBI taxonomy): domain Eukaryota; kingdom Viridiplantae; phylum Streptophyta; class Magnoliopsida; order Piperales; family Piperaceae; genus Piper; species Piper betle. The sequence goes on from JAURVB010015047.1 coordinate 92,654, forward strand.
ATACTTTGTCATTGACCATATATCCGATTGCAACTGACTTGAAACATATTGTTTATTTGATGCATGTGTTTCACGGTTGTGTGCAGGAGAGGACTCGAAAGAATCCAAAGAAGCAAAGCCGCCACAATCTTTTTGAACCAGACTATCAAGGAACCCATTGCTAAAGCCACCATGAAGGTCTACAAGTTCACAGTGATTTGTACTATATTTGAAACTGGCAATGTAGGATCTGTCTGTTACACTCTCCAATGTTGAGCTGGCATCTTTCTTGCGCTGCTCTGCAAGATGCCTTTGTTTAGTTTCATTTTCAATCCTTCTCTGATATTCCAACATCTCCTCAAGTTTTTTTCCTCTGCTTCAAGCTCAGTTTTCAGTCTAAGTTCTTGCAGCTTTAAGCCCTCAAGAGAAAGTCTGTTGTCAAAAGATCCCTGACGGCCACCAAGTTTGGAGACACTACAAGAGTGCATGCATGAAAAGCAAAAAACCCAACTAAGTAGAGAACACTTTTATAAATCTGACAATAAAACTTCCTCATGCTTCCACTCGTACTAATGTATGTAAAAAGAAGAAGGGGAGGGAGGGAGGAGGAAATCCTGATATATTGAGAATTCCCTAAAAATGGGAACCTATGACAACCCTTCCAAAATCAACATTGTGATAGGTTCAGTTCACTTAAAGGAGGTGAAGAGGGTGCTCTTCCATTCATAGAGCTAGTATGTTTGGGAAATTTAAGCTCCATTGGGGGCTCTACCATCAAGGGGTCTTAATAACTTTGACAATTTTATTGTAAAAACTCATGAAAGCTAGATGAGTGACTTTGGAGGATAAGTTCTGAGAAATAGACGAAAGGGAGAATCTATGATGAAAGGAAAGAAATAAGAGATGAAAAATCATGAGCAGTGAACAAAAAAACAACTGTGCTATGTCATTAATCAACTCAAAAACCTGCATTACCATTGTAGTACATCCAGTACTTAAAGACTGAAGCCTAAAACCCTAAATTTAATGACTATGAAACCCTAATTACAATTCTCCTTTGTTTTCTTCTTAATGGACAAAACTTGATGGACTCTAAAACACCAATGAAATAATTAGGATAAATATAAATATTTCCCTATCAGAAAAAATTACAATCCACTTAAACTCAGGGTCTTCCGAATAAAAGTTCTACATTAAATTTTACATAGAGGATAACCAGTCTTTTGGGTGTGCCTTTTAGATCTGAAGCCTAGTCTATAAACCAAAGAAGATCCATGATGCTGATCACGAGTTGTAAACAAACAAAACACTATTGTAATTTGTCCATAAACCAACTCAAAAACCAGTTTTACCAAGACGGAACATCTAGTAGTCATAAACTAATGCCTAAAAACTTTAAATATAATGGACTCTAAAACCTTAATTAGAATTTTTCTTGATCTTCTTCTTTATAATGACCTAAACTTAATGCACTCTAGTACTCTACAATCACAATTAAAATAATTAGGAAAGATACAAATATTGCCCTGAAATAGAAAATTACCATTGAACTCTTAAACTAAGATGCTTCTGCATCAAAGTTTTACATTTGATTTTGGGTGAAAACTAGAAGATCAATATGATTCCGAGTATACTTTTTAGATATAAAGCCTAGTCTATAAACCCTACAAGATCCAGGATGCTGAACATGAGCTGTAGTGAGTGACTTGTTCATAGATTTGAAATATAGAGATTCATATCATTGGACAAAAGGGCACACATGCAAATGGATGCACAAATAGATAGGCCTCTGTCATAGGTGTTTAACCTATATGCCTGGTTTCATACCATGTGCTTGTTCCTTCTCATCTTAATGGGGTTCTCGTTATATTATTTGTCTACATACATATGCATGCATGTATGTATGCATATATGTTGGACATCTTGCATATATGTATGTCTTAAGCTCTCACAAAGCCATCAGCAAGTGGTATCAATCAATACAGTTGGCGCAAAATACAGTAAAATAAAACAATAAATTGACATGAGGAAAACGTCCAACAAAAGATAGAAATATCTCTGCATCCATTCTGCAATGCAGCTAGCCTCAGTTCTAGGGATCAAGGTTTCAAATGAAAAAAGCAGAAACTCTCCAACTAAGAACTATCTAACAAAACAAGCAAGCACATCCATCCTCGCACCAGCCAAAAGCATCATCAAAACTACAAATGATAAAGGGAGAGAAACATACTCTTCCTCCTCAGTGCCTGGTTTGTAGATTGAATGCTCATGAGTGCCAGAACCCTGTAACTATTAAAATATTAGAATTACATCCACGACGCTGCCAAGGTGGAAACAGGTGAAACTTAATGCATTATAACTAAAACCTTCAAAACCTTAGCTTTTCGATTTTCCTTGTTCTTTTTTTATCTTTGGATTTTTCATGCACTTGTTTTGTTTGATCAACTCCTTTGGAAATATTTTTTTGGCATCATGAGCGAGTTCTGCCAAAAATGCTTCTCTAGCTGCATCTGACCTGTCTGTTGCATCTTTATCAACTAGGTATTCCAACTGTGTCTGCATTGGATTAACAAACCAAGGGTTATCCAGAAAAAATTTCATTTTATTGATATCAATAAAACGCATAAAGTCACGTTCTGACCTGTATGAATGACCTCATAAATGGCAAAATGACTTCTCTATAATCAAAGGCCATAGTTGGAAGGAGCTTATGCTCCAACTGTTGCATAGTAGCAACACTTCTCATGATCCTTGCATCAATTTTACTAAGCTGTATGTACTATTGTTGGTCAGAACTCAGGATACAAGAATAATACACAATCAATAACTCAATTCATAAGAAAAGCATAAGAAATGGCAAAACTCGGGAAAACTCAGAAGCAGCTGGTAATGGCCAAAAGAAATTTCCATTATTTATAAGCAGCATATACCTCTACCGACAACTGTTCTTTCTGTCTCTGGAATGCATCCTCTATGCAAGCGTCTGACTGGTGATGATAATTGTGTATCCTCCAACTCTCATCCTCACCACATTCCAAGTCACATAGACGAGATGAGGCCCCCAAGGACTCATCAAATCCAAATTGAGTCATGCTCAAAGCTTGTGCCTCCTTAAGAATATTGGATATTGCATCCAGCTCAAACCGAACGCCAACAGACAGTAAGTCATTGTCCCTTTCAACCAGCTCTTCCTGCCGTTTTCTAAGAACAGTCTCATAACTTTGAGAAACAGATATGGCAGTCTGATCTCTCTTCTTAAATTCTTCGAGACACAGAAGTTCAACAGCCCGTAGAGACTCCTCATAGCTTAGGTGCTCACTTTTTCTCTCACTTAAGTTCTGAAGCAAAAAAAATTCCTTCTCAAGCATCTGAACGAATTGCATTCCCTGGTGGTTTTTTCTTCCCTTTGGCGGCTCCACCTCTGCAGCTGCACAGGACTCCATCTTCTATTATACAACCAAGACAACAGGTCTTCCTTGTCAGCCTTCCCATCTTCAAGGTCCCATGAAACTGAATTAATAGTGTCATCATACGCACAGCCATCATCTGCTTCTTTTGCATCAACCTTACGCATTAGCAATCGCCCATCCAATAACAAACAAGTAGAGTTATTGGTGAATACGATTTTCTCCACAACATCCGACGAAATACTACCACCATTTTTTTCCTCCATAATACTATTCTTCTCAGGGTATCTTCCAACCCCACAAGAGAGTGAAAGCTCCTGCAAAAACTTCAAAATCTTCCGAAGCTGCGACGCGTCTAAGAAGCAAATGCATATAGGTGACTGGCCCAACCCCTGGTCCAGTAACTGCGATCCAGAGGCAAGACTCTGGATCACGTCCAAGGAGAACTGCATGATCTTGTTAAGATGACTAGCAGCCAAATATTTTTCACGAATAAGCAACTCAAACAGACCATGAATTCTCTCCAGAAGTTTACCACGCTCAACATCATCCGCCAGAGGCCAGTTCTGAGTTGCATGGCTTCCCATCACCCGCCCGTTAGCATGGCATTCCTCCGCAACACAACCTGGCTCCCCATCCAGGTCATGCACTTCGAACAAAACCTCACTACTAGCTTCCACAGGCTCGGAGTGCATTAATGGCATCTCTCCTTCTTCCCACTCCTCATCCCACCCGTCTTTCATATCACAATATGAAGAGTCCCCATGACCCCTTTCCAAGAGCGGCTCATTGTCGAACATTCTCATGGCGGCAAACGCATCTATCGGCTTCCAAACGCCGCCCATAAGCATCTCCGTCCACTCTCGATCCACTTCCTGCGGCAGCACCGACTGCAAACTGGGAGAGAGGTTCTCTATGTGCGCTCCCACCACATGCTGCAGCAGCAACTTGGAATCGACGAACTTCTCCTCGCACCTGCAACAATCCCAGAACTTCCAGGTCCGATTGATCTCGGCAAAGCTCAAAGCTTCCGAGAGAAGCCCCAAGGCCGGGCCTTCCGTGCCCGGTGCTCCGGCATGGTCCTGCAAATCCTTCACCCTCACCTCCAACAGCCCCCGCCTCCTCTCCAAGCTCATGGAGCTCCAATGCCTCCTCACCTTCTCCGTCCGATCCACCCTCGACGTCGACACCTTCCGAACCGAAGACGACTTCCTCCTCTCCCCACCACGATAACCTCCCCGCCGCTACCGACTCGGGTGCCGCCATCCTTCGCTTGCTCCTCGTCACTGTGCTGCCCGGACTCCGACTTCTGCTGCTGCAGCAGCCTGGCTGCGGCGACCCGCACCTCAATCTCCTTCCGCCGCTCCTCGGGCGTCTTGGTGGCCTTCTTGATCTCGTTGGGGCGGCGGGCCGGGACAATCCGGCAGGGCTCCATGTGGACGACGTCCGGGAAGGTGCGCATGGGTATGAGCCGGAACTTCTCCTCCCCGCCCCCATTGCCGAAGTTCTTCATCAACGCCGACAACGACGCGATGTTCGACTTCTGGACCAGGGCGTGCAGCTCCTGCCGGACGTGCGCCACTCTCGCATCCGCCGTCCCGAGCTGCCGGAGGCCGTCGTCCAGCAAGCTGTCCTCGGCCGGATCGATGGGGAAGCGATCCCCATTCCCCGCTCGCACTCGTGCAGCACCTCCTCGTACCCGGCCGCATCGCCGGCGACCTCGTAAAGGAGGCTGGCGTGGAAGTGCGCGAACACGACAGAGTCCGGGGACAGCGCCGCCGCCCGCCGAGCCGATTCCACCGCGTTGCGGAGGTGCCGGTGTTTGGCGGCCGGATCATCGATGAGCGCCGCCACCTTCACGGACACAGTGCCGTGGACGCGATGGAGGAGCGCGACGTCGCCGTGCCGGCCCGCCGCCTCCTTCATCAGCCGCAGCGCCTTGTTGTGGTTCCCCCGGCGCAGCGCCGTCAGCGCCCGCTCGCACTCCGTCTTCACCGATCCCAGATCAGCCCCCGCCGCCGCCCCCGGGGGAAGGGCGGCGTCGGGGTTGCGCTTCTTGTGACCCATGAAGTGTTAGGTCAATCACCAACCCCAACAACATGTGGCATCGAGAACATAAAAGAAGAAGAAGAAGAAGAAGAATGGTGAGTGGGGAGGTTGTGATGGCGAGAAGACTGGGGAAGAAGGGACGGTAGGGGAAAGGGCGATCCCTTGGCTCTACCTACTACGGTGGAATTGAAGGAGCTTGACATTCGGGGAATGGAAACACTAACATTAACATGCGATTACACCACGCTTCAACCCTAACTCGACTTAGAATAATTTAAAATTGTTTTATGGGTGGATACGTGGCCAAATTAATTTTCGAAATTGATTTCAATATTTTTTATATTATTTAAATTTAATTTAAATTTAAATATATTTAAATTATTAAATTTTTTGATGGCGTGAAATTAACTTATTTAGTAACTTAAAACTGATTCAATCATTGAGTCAAAAGTAATTCATTTTTAAAAAAATATACAGTTATAAAGATTAAATTAATAAAAATAATTTATTAATAAATTTATATAAATTAATTTAATAATAAAATCTCTTTTAAGTTTTAATTATATTTTAATTTTTTTATAAAATACTTAAGACATCATTCAATATTATATATATTTTAAAAAAATAAAATACTTAAAATTATAAACCCAAATTTTTTAAAAAAACTATTAAAAGTCTATATTTTATATTCTTCATCTATATTTAGACAATTTTTATCCAACTTTATCCTAGAAAAGAAATTAATAGAAATCATCCACCGTGATATGTTAGATTAAATAAAAATAAATATATTTTATAAAATAAATAAATATATTTTAGTATCATCCCATGAATAAAACTAATAAGGTATATTCCCAACGAAAGAAAATAGGTGACCCTCTTTGATAACCATTGAGCACATTGTTGGAAATGATCATCATGAATTACAGTGTTTAAGTTAAATGCTCACCAAGGGCAGGAAGCAATTCATCAACGTGCCTCTCGAGAACAGAAAAGCCATCATATATGCTCATGTCATACGCAGTAAGAGTCTTGCAAAATGAGTGTATTGTAACTCGTTGAGGGTTGAAAAGTGGAGGATCTGGGGCCAGTAACTTTACTTTCCTGAAAGGAGAAAACAATGTAGATTATATATTACAAAGAAGCAAATGCAATTTTAAAATTAATACAAAATTCTTTGACCACCACGAGGACTATTACTCTAAGAAGAAGACCGTAACAATGTTAAGTCACTCACATCTGGTTGAGGTACCAATGTAATCCGAGCATAAACCTCATCAGCTTTAAGTTTAGGCTATATTAAAAATAGAAGATTTAATTTAGAAAAATAAAAACTCTAGCAATTAGTACATTATACTCAAATAAGAAATTTACCTTCAGTTGCATGTTGAGATCCTTGCAAAGAAATTTAGAAGGTAAGTTGAAAAGAGGCACATACTGATCAAGCCCTTGCTCTGTTGAGGCTTCAAGCTACAATGAAAAAACCAAGACATCGTCAGATCAGGAAGGAGAACGTGTAATCCAATCTAGATTTTTCTCTAGAACAAAATTAGCCTTGTGGACTCATGCGAGTGTTTCTATACACAATACAATATGATGACTGCAAATTAGCTCTATTTCCAGGTTTATCGTTCAACGAAACAAATCTCCTTAACCATTATTATAACTGCTTCATGTGACCTTGCACAAAGTAATAAACCCTCCCATTCTCACGAGGGACGGTGACCAAAGGTCCTGCACATGCATACCATAGTTCCATGTACAACATATCCCCCGCCCCACCTAAACAGGATTCAAACGCAAACATTAAACAAAATAATTACACACGCTAGATGTTCTTTGTCAACGTACTCTAAACCCAAATCAAAGCACCCCTCTCTCATAGTACCTCCTCACAAGCAAAGCACAGGCCATCATCATAAGGGCAGGCTGGACAAGACATCAAGACTGGAGAAGAAGGCAGTGGAAGCACTACAAACTGTGACCAAGAGAGTGGCATAGATGGGAGTACCAGTCTTTGGATGCACCAGTGCAATGATTAGGGAAATCATTGTGGTTTTGCCATGTGTGTTGTATACCTTGCCTACCCAAGTGCTCCAACCAAGAGTATAGTGGTCATCCCCTTGAGTGCCCCCAGTGCCACCAGATACTTCGCCCATCTCATCCCCACGCTCTGGAAAGCAATGGAGTATGCCCTATTAGGATCAATCTCGGTGTACTGTTGCATCATCTGAGTGACAGAGCCATCAAGCAGTAAATCACAGTGATGATTGGCATGTACCCAAGAAGCACGAGAGGTATGCCTCTTGATGGGTTCTTGGTCTGCTCTGCCATGGTTGCAATGTTGTTAAAGCCACCATAGGCAAAGTAGACAATGTCTGCCACTTGGAACACCCCCTTGGCCCCAAATGGCAGGAACGGTTTAACGTTCTCTGGCTTAGCATGGATGAAACCTGCAATGATCACAAACAGGATCACAACTGTGTTGACAGCCGACGTGACCCAATTGACGATGGAAGTCTTCCTCGTGCTAATCATCGCAAATGTTGACGCTATGATTAGCATAATCACAGCTATCGGGTCAAGAAGATTGAAATCTTTGACGAGATTGGTGTGTATATGCAGAGAATTAAGTGGACAGTGGTAAGAGTTGCAAAGTAGGAGGTCCATGACCTCGCCACAGCGGCGCCTCTGACTACCAACTTCAGTAGGAGGTTGGCTGCGGCGATGAATGCAGCGAAGTCACCGAGCTCGACCCGGAGGTAGGCGAAGGAGCCGCCAGTGACGGGAATCTCAACGGCAAACTTCGTGTAGCAAAAGACGGAGAGCATGGCGAGGCCAGAGGCGACCTAGGAGAGGACGATGTGGGGCCAGCGTGGCGGCGGGCTTCTTCACCCGTGAGGATGAAGATGTCAGCGCCGATGTGGGAGCCTAAGCCATGCTAGATGCAGTAAACATGCTCCGTTTAAGTGAGCATGGTCTGAGGGCATGGTCAGGTGGAGGAGGACAGCAGTTGGGGAGGAAGGCTCCGTCATCTAGAGTAGAGGGCGGTTGGGAGAAGGAGAGGAAAAGACTTGGGGAGAAAATACATATAAGGGTAATTTTATAAATAAAATTAGACTTGGACCACCTTATGTTAATAATAATAAAATAAATACTAAAAATATTAAATAAAATATAATAAAATAATATATAATTAAATTAAATTAAATCATGATAAATAATTAAATTATTACAGCAGAAATTTTCTGGTAGTAACAAACTCATGTTAATTAAAATTAGTTTTCATTCTTTTATCGTAGTAAAATTATTTTTAAAAATTTATATTGATAGTCAATAATAAGGTTTATTTAAGTAAACAGGTTTTGAGCAGACAAATGATATTATTTATATTATTATATTATATGATTGAGTTGAGTTCAAATCGAGTTACGAGTCAAATTCGAATCGAGATATATGTTGATTTTGAATCGAGTTACGAGTCAAATTTGAATAGAGTTCCCCCTACCCCCTCAGCCGCCGCCCCTTTCGCCGCCTCGCCCCCGCATGCTCCTTGCCCGCAGCCCTCCCCCCCACCTGCCCTATGTTCCCCACCCCTGCCCGATTCCCCGCCCCCCGCCCGCCTGCCTATTTTGCCCTACCCCCGCCGCAGCCCCACCCGCTGCCGCGCCCCCGCCCTCAGCCCTCTGCCCACCTACCCGGTTTCTGCCACCCCCCTGGCTGCTAGAGTAAATATTATAAAATAAATTTTAAAAATAAAATAACATAAAATAAAAACTTGACTCACTCCCGACTCGAGTCAATATTACGAAATAAATTTTAAAAATAAAATAACATAAAATACAAACTTGACTCGCTCTTGATTCGAGTCAATATTAAAAAATAAATTTTTTAATATTAATTTTAACTTGAGTAGGGAACGAGTCAAGTTTTTATTTTATGTTATTTTATTTTTAAAATTTATTTCATTAAGTTGACTCTAGTTGAGAGCGAGTCAAGTTTTTATTTTATTATATTTTATTTTTAAAATTTATTTCGTAAATTTGACTCGAGCCGGAAGCGAGTCAAATTTTTATTACGAAATTGCCATCGCTCCTTCCTTCCCCCTTGTGTTATGTTGCGCCACCGCCAGCAGTGATGAGTGATGCCAGTGTGGAGGTGGCCAAGACAGCAGATGGCGGGGAGGAGCTCGGTCAACGAGCGCGGTGGCGGCGAGGGTGGGGGCGAAACCGGCGGCCGGGGAGGGTGGCAGAAACAGGGCAGGGGCGGGCAGATCCGCGGCAAAGGTGGGGCAAAACAGGCGGCGGGGGGCAGGGAACCGGGCAGGGGCGGGGAACACAGTGTAGGTGGGGGGAGGGCTGCGGGCAGGGGTGGGCGAGGCCGAGGCAGCAGAAGGTGGCAGCGGAGGGGGCAGGGGGAAATAGGGCAGGTGGAGGTGTAAAACCCGCGACTCGAGTCAGGGGTTTTATAGTCGTTAGCCGGTCGGTTTGACCGTGGTTCGAATTGGTTCAGCTTTCAGAACACGTGTGCGGGGCTGAGGCCGACCGTGTGCACGTGCTATGAGGGTTTATGTATACCCAAGTATCGATGATAGCGTCAGATACGCATCAGCAAACTGAGTTATCAGTAGATATGAGAGTATACAGTTGATGATTTTTTTTTTATGTTGTGACCGTAGAATTAGTTTAGGCCGAATAACGCATTAGGACGCGTTAGATGGTATTCGGGTGGGTTATTAGTTATACGACATGTCATTTGGATGTTGTGATATTTTGTTTGATTTTATGGGATTTTTCCCAATTTTTCTAGATTTTTCTAGGATTTATTCCGAGTCAGTTATCATTCTTGACTCGAGCCGGTGTCGAGTCAAGTCTTATTTACAACTTTGCCACCCCCTCTACTTCTCATCTTCCTCCCCCAACCCGTGTTTTCACCGCCGCCGCCCTTGAGGCTTTTGCCACCGTCGTCGATGCCACCTCGCCGCCGATCGACGCCGCCCAGCCCGGCCGTGCCGTCGCCTTGCCGCCTCGACCATGCCCGGCCACCGTCCAGCCGTCGCGACGCCAGAAATCGCCCTCGATTTCCCTCCGTTCCTGACGTGATTCCGCCGCCGCCGTGACGTCGGAGCTTCTCCCCTCGACTTCCCCTACCTTTCCCCCTGCTTAGCGCCGCCGTCGAGGCCGGCCGTGGGTCTGATTGAAGCGGCCGACCGCCCGGACAGCACTCGACGCCGCCGTCGGTGGCCATCGCTGCCGCGGCTGCCTTTGTCGTTACCACCATTGGGTCAAGCTCGCCGAGACGGTGCTAACCCCTACCTCCGATTGCCTCGCCGGAGCAGTCGCCGGAAAACCACCGGAGCTGCCGGAAAACCGCCGACTCGCCTTCACTCGCCTTCGTCTCGTCGGCACCGATTTCAGCGCCGATCGCAAGGTGGTTCTTCCTTCTCTTTTTAGAATTATTACATACATGTTGTGGTCATGGTAGCATATTAGGATTAATTTTATTAACTTCATGATTTTAGTTTAATTAATCGTGATTAGGATAAACATGTGATGAATTAGCGTAAATTGTGTTGTATGATGTAAATGCTTACTAATGAAATTGTTAGTAAACCATTGGAATAGTTAATTAAATGCTTGTTAACTAGTTAATTTATGAATTTGTATGAATTAGGTTTTGCATGCTAGCATTAAGTTAGACAGATTAAATTGATTGAACCATTGTCACCTAATTAGAATAGGTATGCTTTGAAATTGGAATTAAAAGTGTTAGGTAATAAGTAACGTATGAAATCATAAAATTATTAACTTGTTTGACAATTAGAGATTTAGTGTGATTGATTAGATGATTGTATGCATGTGGATATATTAGTTATATAGGTGTGCATCATATATGTATGGGCGTTAGTAAATAGTTATGTTCATGTAGGTTCGTTGCAGGAGCTCGTCGTCTAGGCACAAGACTGCGCTTGGAGCTTCTGATAGGTCCGTTAGGACACGCTTCTCAGGTTTTATCGCTCTATTCTATCGGTGATTTGATTTATTGATCGTAGGACGTGTCAGGTGGATGATTTATTGGACCCCACCTAACACGGGTCACCTGGTCGATGGTTTTCGGAATTAATAACCCTCGAGGATGAGATCCCTCAAGTTTGTTTTCGAAAATAAGATCCACCTCAAGTTGCCCTCTGGCCTATTATATTAAATCCCGAACCAGCCCTATAAATAGTTTTATCGAGTTTTCAGTGAGACAAGAGAACATGAGTCGACTGCACGTACCATGAGCGGATGTCGTGCCAGTCAAAGCGGGCTCTGGATCAGTGCTAGCGGACTGTTCCATTCCCGAGGGATCCTGACAGCTCCGCGTTTGAGTTCCTCACACCCGGAGGACGTGGAGGTTTACGGGTACTGTTTAGTACAGCGCATGTCCAGACTTGTGGTTCAAAGGGCACTAAAGGCGACTGCCTGAGAGTGCTCAGTCTACGTGCTCAAGGCTAGGAGTAATATGGAGGTTCGGAGAGGGCTTAGGATAAAATTTACGTGAAGTACTGAAAAAGAAGTGCCGAGAGCGGCATAGTACCAGATAGATTGGGATGCTATTTAGTCAGCTGCTCGACGACTCCCTTGTAGTTGCCCTTATGAGAGTTCTTGAGGAAGATATATGATTGTTTGTTTTCCATGAGAGTTTGCTCTCATGTTCCAGTTTGATAATAGTTATTTCCGGACCAGTGACACCCGTTGCTGACGTTTTTCTACTATGTGTAGGTGAGGATGATGATTGGTGTATGCCGGCCTCGACGAAGAAGTAGTGCTTGCATTGCACACGCATACTTGGCGCCGCGCCGACTTTTGCGTTAGATCTGATGTGGGTCGAATGATGCTTGTGATATACATGGTTGTGTACATATGCATGGGCTATGAGACTTGTAGATCTTGTTTAGAAATGTATGAATTTTCTTAGAAATGTTTTGGAAAAGTTCCAATGTCCAGGAATGATTAGCTACGTTGAGTTGAAAATGAACAAAAACATGATGAGCATGAATTGCAGGTGGGCGAGATGCCAATTACGATATGTGTAGATGATTTGAAGTCTAGTGTGATATAAATTGTTGTTTTATATATATATATTTATTGTGCCATATTTTAATAGGTCATCCCCTTATTGCACTTTTAGGGGAGGCTCTGTCCGTTTTATTCCGGGTTTTATGAATTTTATTGCTGTTTTAATTATTTTGGTGTGCGGTGATTATCGTGACATTCACGTAGTATCCCGAGGAAAGATTGGTGACCGTTGGATTTCGATCCAACGGCTACCAAAACATGCGCTGCATATGCGTAGAATGCCCATATATATATATATATATATATATATATACTAAAAAATCGCACAACATAGCAATATCTTTGCCAAAGAGCTTTCAAAAGCTAGATGCTTACATTATTCTTTTTTTGTACTAATACTATCCAGAAAACATATTATCATTTAGCATATAAAACACATCTAATCAAATTTTATATCATTAAAGATGATGCAAATAAAAAGGATCAAGTGCATATAAAAAATAGCTCAACCAAGAAAGAAAGAATAGGAAGAGGCTAGATGTGAGAAGGGAGGAGGAGAAGAGACCTTGCTTTTGCTTCGAGGGGAGAGGGTGAGTTTATCTTCATATATTTGGAATTTATCCTCATATTTTAAATTTATTGTTAAAGTAAACCCGTGGGTTTATCCACATGTTTATCATTAAAATTGTTAAAATAGACAAGTGGGTTTATCTTCATATTTTGAGTTTATTATAAGTCGACTTGGGAAAAGCTGGGTGGTTATGTTCATATTTTGGGTATATCCTCATGTTTTGAGCTTGTCGCTAGAGAAAGATAAGAGAGAAAGAAAACATTCTATTATGTATAATAAAATAAGTGTGTGTGTGTATACAAGAAACTCAAAACTATTGTATTACACCCGATTACTAGGACACACAATATGAAGTTTACGACTACTTATAATTCACATAAACCAATCACAATGTTGACAATATCAACAGGTCAAAATAAATACAGAAATTTACCAAGAAAATATAGCATCATGTCCCAAACCAAACTCTCCTATTAGGTTGTACAAAACCCTTTGAATCCACTTAAGGTTTTGTATTCAGCACCAAGCAAATAAAAATGTCGACACTATTAATTTGTGAGAACCTTCCCAACCTTAATTCCACTCAATGAAACAAAGAATTACAATCAATCAAACCTCTATTACTTACGACATTGTGGACATGCAAATCCCATAACTAAACCTCTCACAATAAGAAAAGCTATGAAGACAATGAACAATCCCCATTAACAATAGTCCTCACCAATATAATCCTAATTCGTCATCTATAGGATGTACTTGTTTACATGCAATTCAATTCAACAAGAATAACAAACATATCATACAACATAAAAAGATACCTCGATCCAAGTAGACAATCACCTGTCTAATGTTTCAATCCCTCAATAAGAAGAATCAACCATGGAAACTTCAACTCGTCTCATTCCTTGATCAAAGTCACCTCTCCCCTTTATCTCTTATCTTATAATCCCCTTCAAAGAAGTTTGTGTTCAACTTTATAGGAATAGCCTTTATATACTTATCCAATTTAGAGTTCTAGTGACACTCCAATATCAAGTCGGCTAATGAGAAAGTCAAGTTCTACTTCAACTCTTCTCACCGCATCATGCAAGATTGCAACTCAAATCAAACTCTCCCTTGGTCCATCTTGGTTATGTGGTTGAGTCCTTTGTCTCAGCAAAGCTCCCCAAGGTCACCAAACCTCAAACCCTAATACCCAATCTCACTTTTAGGGTTTGGTCTTGGTCCCGGTTCCACCACAACCAAATCGGTTACAAATCGTAGTTCACCTTGAAATCCATGTCCTCCATCTCCACGTGTCCATATAAACTTCTCTCTTGAAACTTTGTCTGTATCCAAGTCATCTAAGAAAATCTTTAAGTCAACAACACACAACTCGCCTAAGCATACCAGTAAATCCTACTACCGCCAAGATTCATGGTGCAACTAGGAAACCTGAACTAAATCGGGGTATGCCGGTATCTGTTGCTTAGTCACATCTAGCGTTCTTGTTTAGGCCTCCAGATACTGCTTGTTCACCAATTCTCGATAAGCTTGGTATTTAGTTACCAATACTCTCGGTACTTCTCAACCTCACTCCGTAGAAACTTGACAATGTGTTGTCGGTAGCCATACTTAGACCTGATGCTCGTTCATCATTACTCAGACTCTCGATACTGTTCGATCACACCCGGTAGTAAGCCCCAATAGCAGTATCTAGTCAAGGTCAATCCTCCTTGATTATGCATGATCTGTAAAACCCGGTATAGACATCTTGAAGTTAATTTGTTGCCGATAGAGCATATGTGCTCAATACACTTCCATCAACCCTCAGTACACACTCCTTAGAGACTTGATGGGCTGTTTTAGTTTATCAATTATTAATTCCTACTATGTTCAATATCAAGTTCTGGTGATCATGTTCGATTCCACTCCTTAGAACTCAATAGTACATCTTGGTATCCCAACAACCTCCAAGAACTATAGTTCAATCGTCCTTACAACTATAACACGTATTAGCATCGGTAAGTTGTTTCCACTACTCTGATAGCGACAACTACCTATCATGGTCTTGGGATAAATACGAACAACCTCCAAACCCTAACACTTGATACATCCATAGACTAAACCCGTAATAGTCCTCCCCTATCAATGAAAGTCGATGTCCTCATGAGAGGGTTAAGTATTTTCTAATACTTCTTGATCCTCTTTTCAAACTGCCATAACTCTGTCTTGATTAGATACTTTGTCTTTTTGTTTGAAGCCCCTTGGCCAAACTACTTATACTCAAAAATCCTCCCTAGTTTCTTCTCATATATTGTCAGACAGTAGGAGGAGCTCTCTTCAGACGAAATCTCCTCGAGTTGATCAAATCCTTATGAAGAGGTTTGAGAAAACTAATATGAAAAGTTGGGTTTTGTATCAGAGCCCGGTTTGTTCAGAATAAGTAATGTTTTTAGGGGAAGACTTTACTGATTTACTGATATACCGATCTGGATATGGACCCAAGATCTACTAATGCTCTCAGAGAGAGAAAGAGAGAGAGAGAGAGAGAGAGAGAGAGAGAGAGAGAGAGAGAATAGCATGACTGAAAGTATTTGTAGGAGGGCCTATCGATAGTGGAGATGGACAAACCGTCTTTGATCGATTGCAGACTATAACTGAAGGGATGTTGGTGCTTCATGCTTGGTTGGTGCACAATCAAAGTCCATGAGTGAGGTTAAGACGAGGAACTCTACTTATCCAGGCTCCATGATTGAGGTTTTTACCAAGTTTTAGACTTACGCCGGCATAGGGTACATTTTATCGGATCCTTTTGATGTCAGGCCATTTAGCCCAGTTTTCCATAATTTAATAAAACTTCAAAAATAAAATCCTTTGATGATTTTCAAACTAGAAAATCTAAAAAACTTATGATATAATTTTCTACTTAAGCCCACTATATAAGTATATGTGAACTTTTATGGTTTTAATGAATATGAAAGTGAGCAGTATGAGTATGAAATCTATATTTTAGGCTCGGTTTGGTTAGTGTGACAACATAAATTGTAAAACCCACGATTCGAGTCAGGGTTTTATATTCAGAACCGGTCGGGTCGACCGTTATTTTTCGAGTTGAGTCAGTTTCGGGACACGTGTGCCAAGCCGACGCCGGTCGCGTGTATGAGCTATGAGGGTCATGCGCACCCAAATATATGATGATAACGTCATGAATACAGCAGAACAGAATGAGTTATCAGATATATGAGAGTATGCCAGTCATTT